>ML290155.1:0-41693 GCA_005239495.1 Nicotiana undulata | reverse complement strand
CCTCACCCCACCCCCACCCCATCCCGCAAATTATTATTTTTTATTATTTTTAATTTTTTTTCTGCACCCCCCACCACCCTGCCCCCACTCCCGCACAATTTTTTTAAATACTTTTTTTGTAATTTTCAAATTTCTGTTTTTTTTATGCACCCCCACCCACCCACATCCTCCTCCCCCTGGGAAAAACAATATATTTTTTTTTATATATTTTCAATTTTACTTTTTTCATCTCTCGGTTTACAAGTTCAAAATTTTACAAGTTTCAAGTTATGAGTTCGGAGGTTTATGTGTTTCGAAGTTTACGGATTTAGAAATTATAAAGTTTACGGGTTCGAAATTTTGCGGTTTCGAAAGTTTTGCGGTTCAAAAATTTATGAAATTTGTGGGTTCGGAAGGTTGTTCGTTCGAAAGTTTATGACTTCATGTTTATTGTATCAAAATTATTTATGAATACTCTTGAAAAAATATTTTCCTTAATTTGCGTACCAAACACCAGAAAATGAATAAGATTACTATTAGTTTTCAAGAAAATATTGAAAATATTTTCTATGAAAAACGTTTTCTTTTATACCAAACACACCCTATATCCATGGTTTTTAATTTTATAATCCATACATGGTGGACAAAGCTATGAGGACCGTCACCGTACTAAAGTATGAAGGTCGTTACCGTACCTTAGTAATCTTTCCGTCTACTAAAGTATGGATCCGAACCTCAACATTTTTCATTATCTCCATTTCCTCAGATCCTTAGATGGATAAATGACACATATCTTATTTTAATATAATGGCTGACACAAAGTTTGGTGTAATGAAACTAAAGTTGATCATACGAATGTTTTGTTGTTCAAACTTTTTTAAAATCCAGCTTTTGCTGAAGGTTTTTTGTTTTGAAATAGAAAGGCTCTCAAAGTTGGTAAATAACTAAACAGTACTCGTATAAAATAATTTGATGTTTAATTAAAATAGAGAAATAAAATTCTTTAATGATAAAATTGCTCGTAACGTGGATAATTCCGACATACTAGTAACATTTTTTTGAGTTATTATTCACATCATAATTATTCCTATAAGAAACTTAGCCGCAATTACTTCATTATTGTTCACATATAAATAATTCATAGTCATAATTTCCCCGTAATTAACATGTGAACCAAAACCACGCAAGCTTTCTCGGGGCATTAGCATTTATAAATGCTTTGTGAGCTACCTTTTAATTTATACCCGTTTTACAAAAAAAAATGTAAGTGTATCAATTTTTCGCGTAACTTCAGACATACGGGCCTGAAGTAGCAAAAAATTATGTCTGAAGTTTGAACTTCAGAATGTTTTGCGTGAAGTTTAGCAAAACTTTAGATATTTTTGCATGAAGTTTGGCCTGACTTGGAAAGGCAATAACGCAAACTTTATTTCATAGTGCAAATGGTAAACTTTAGTTCACTAAAACAACAACATGTTTTCGTTGAAGTTTTTGTTTGTAATTGCTGCACTTCAGCATTCTAGTGCAAATGACAAACTTCAGTTCAATAAAACAACATCATGTTTTGGCTGAAATTTTTATTTGTAAGTTGCACCTCAACATTCTAGTAGCTGAAGCTTTATTCTGTATTTGCTGAACGTCAACATATTTTAGCTGAAGCTTTATTCTGTATTGCTGAACTTCAGCATGTTATAGTTGAAGCTTTGTTCTGTTTGTTATAAATTTCATGGTTGAAGTTTGTTTTGTATTTGTTGCACTTATGCATTCTAGGAGCTGAAGTTTTTGTTGTTATTTGCTGAACTTCAGCATTCTTAGAGTTGAAGTTCTAAACAACAATGAATTTAATAAATCATGATTAGCAACGATTGATGTTGTTCCTTTCAAAGATTAAAGAATGAAAAATATTTTCGACATGAAGAGGCCTGAAGTTTTGTTTTTGAGGGAAAAATAGTAATTTGACCGAACCCGTAGGTTAAATAAATATGATAGAAAATTAACGATGTATATAACTACGCTTCATGTAAGATATTCGAAAAATCGGCGATCTTAAGTTTCAAAAGAGCCAAAATTAATGGAAAGAAAGAGAAAATAAAAGAGGAAAGAAAGAAACGAGATGAATAAGACAGTGGGTATAACTATTAACGAAGGAAGAGACAGAGGAGGAGAAAGAGGCCTGTAGTTGTTTAAATAGTGGTACAAGTTAAAACTTTTTTAAAAAGTGGGTATAGGTTAAATGGGATGATCAAATAAGACGCCCGTGATATTTTTTTAGAGTTTTAGGCCTTCGTGGCTTTTTACAATGTTGAATTTAAGAAAATATCTTTTTTAGATCTCTTACGTGTAAAAGATAGATCTCTCATGTGTAAAAACAAATTTCTCATGTGTAACAGAAAAGATGAGGTCTTAAAATTAAATACTCCCTCCGGTCTAAAATAAGTAATTTTTTATCTGTTTTCACGCAGATTAAGAAATTCGCCTTTTAGCATTGATTAGCAATGAAATTGATCATATTAATCTTTACTATCCCATATAAATACTCCTAACACATACTCCAACACTATTTACTCCAAAGACAATGTAGGAAAAATTAATTAATTCATTCTTAAAATCTGAAAAAATCATTTATTTTGGACCACAAAAAAAATATTAAAAAGTCACTTATTTTGAACCGGAGGGAGTACAAGTTTGTAACGGTTCACAAAACCAATTGATCCATTTTTTTTACAGCTTTTTTTCTTTTCTCAATAAATTGAACATTAGGCATTAAATAGGGAGGCGTGTATATATATACTTAGTGGTTTTCATACTAAAGCCAAAAGGAGAGCCCTTTAAGAATGTTAGACGTGTCAACTACCAACTAAGGAAATAAACACAAACTTCCCAAATTGGAGTACTAATTATGAATTTGGGGTTTCCATTTTTAGATTTTTTAGTGACCCCAACATCATGGGATTGGGATGGGACCATTTCATTCTCTGTCTAATCCTTTGACTCTGGACAAACACAAACACATGTATAATGTATTGGCAACAATCACAACTACGCCAAGTTTGGTTGAGACATGTCTAGTCACAGCTGAGAATGCTGGCTGTGGCTCCCCATCCACCCTCTCATCTTAATTAGTTTTCCACCTTATAATCTCTCCACCAATTTTCTCTCCCTACCTCGATAAAATAAAAAATAAAATCATCGCCGCCTTGGAGATTCCTTTTTAAATTTTACTTATATAAAGTAACGGTGTAATTGTTTTTTGACACGATGAGTATAGTTTAAAATGTAATTTGGTAGGCGTCTGGACATAAAAATTGTAATTTAAAAAAGAAAATGATATTTGGAGTTAAGTTAAAAATTGGTAATTGAATTTTGAAATTATGTTTGGACATGCAATTCACTTGAAATTATGAGTAGGGAAAAAGGTTTTTCTGAAAATTTTGAAAAAATAGTTTAGCAAAACTCATTTTCGAAGAAATTCCAAAAACTTGAAAAATTCACATTTTTGAAGAAATTTTAATTTTGGAAGAAAGGAATAAAAGATTTTATGGACAACTGGGGGCTTAATTGTGTAATTATTTTTACACCATTGATGTATAATACATAAAATGTATACCGTTTCCATGACAATTGATGCTATAATCATTAGCATTTCTAGGTCAATTTTTGTTTATTCATTCATGTGGGGGGTTATGGAGGTGAATATTATCTAAAATTTTCATAAAACCAAAAACTTCAGAAGAGAAGAATTTCAACTGGAGAAACTATACAGATCAGACGTATCCAATTCCAGTTGAGGAATTATTATCATTGTTATGGCAGGCAAGTTATTATCATGTTTTTTTCTTCTTTTTCTTATCCTTTTAACATCTATGAGCTGCCATTTTTAACTTGTTGCCATTAAGAATGCCAAAGGGACTATTCAAACATCTAATCTTATGATTAGACTTGTCCAGCACTAGAATATTAATTTCTTCAACCTATCAACTTATATTAAAATCATTCTGTCATTATCATTATCATAAAACTCTCGGTACTTTATGTTTCTCAACAAACAAATGGAAGTACCATTTTTCTAGAAAAGGACAATACAACGCGCAAGATATCGTGCGTTCACGCAGGATTGGGGAAGGACCACATCTAAAAGGGTGTGATACAAATATCTACTCTAATGCAAGTATTAGTGGCTACTTTCATGACTCGAACATGTGACCTACAGCCGCAGAAGCGAATCCAAAATTTAAACATAAGGACTGCCATATTTCTTTTAATACACACCTCGCACTGACCATAAAGTTTTATTGTGAGTATATTTCGGTTGGATTCAATTCGGTTTGATATGTTTTGAGTTCATTCAAGTCGGTTTAATAAATTTAACTGCATTTTCAATAGAAAAATCAACACAATCCTATTAAAAATAAATAAACACAAGTAAAAATTACCAATAATCCTTCAATAAAGGAATCACATCTTTTTTATTAAATATTGTTGCCTAAGTGAAAGAGTATTTATAATAGGAGAATCACACTAATCCTATGAGACAATAAGCAAAAAAATAAATAGATATTATTTTTGATAGAGTATTTAGTTTTGGTGTTTCAGGTGACAACTAGGGGTGTGCATTCGATTTATCGATTCGATTTTGACCCTTATCGATAATTACTTATCGATTATCGATTTGTACATATGCTTATCGTTATCGTTTCAATAAGGTTTCGATATTTTCGATTTCGATTGATCGATTTTTGGGGCTTATCGATTATACCAATAAGAACACCAGTAATATATTAACAATGTGTAATTTAATAGAAATTTAAAATGCAGGAACGGGCTGCAACAAAGGGAAATTGGTTTGAAGACGATGTATATGGAACAACATGTCCCATCCCTCCTGGAAAGAATTTCACGTACATAATGCAAGTGAAAGATCAAATAGGAAGTTTCTTCTATTTTCCATCTCTTAAATTCCATAAAGCCGCTGGTGGATTTGAAGGAATTAGAATTCTTAGTAGGCCAAGAATTCCAGTCCCTTTTCCTAAACCTTCTGGAGATTTCACCATTCTTATTGGAGATTGGTACAAAACTGATCACAAGGTAATTAATCCAACATTGTGTCATGATTTAATTCTCATTCTTATGATGGCGGGTTACTAAAAAATGAGTTTATTTTGTGGCTTATGATGTTAATTTTGGATTTTCAGGCATTACAAACAGTTTTAGACCGTGAAGAATGGGTAGAGGAAATAATAGGGTTAGGACTTAGGGTAAAAGAAAGGGTATTATAGAATAAGGGTATATTTGTCTTTTTAGTATGCTTATCGATTTATCGATAAACCGATAACCGAAAATGACAAAATCGAAATCGAAATCGAAATCGATAACTCGATAAGGAAAATTTCGAAATCGAAATCGAAATTGATAAATCGATAAACCGATATCGATAAACCGATAACAAATAATCGATTCGATTTATCGATAAACCGATTCGAATGCACACCCCTAGTGGCAACATTTACATATAGCCATATTCTAAAAATGTTCAAAATATATTTCAAGAAAGTTTGCCAAACTTGCGGGTGACATAGCACCCCCACCTCTCGAGGTGAATCCGCCACTGCCTAAAGGCTAAAGGTCACACAAAGATAGTTTTACCGTTGCTCCAACGTTCCCTTTCGATGTACTGCCCCTACATATTGGCTGTCTATTTCAGTAGCTAACTAAATGATACTTTACGTACCCTATACTTTTTCTGTTTCAAGTAATGTCAACTTCATCTTATAAAGGAACTTAAATGAATAACATCCAATTTTCCCACCCCCTCATATCGCTAAGTCGACCCAACTTTCTACCCATTCATCATAAAAATTGACCTTCTTGGCATATAAAAAAGAACGTGGCACACAACAGAGTAAATGAAACAGACTGATGCGGAGTTAAAGACGTTTTTAATAAGTCCTTGGCCGACATCATGTTGTAGCAGAAAGCCACAAGATAGGCTGTCTTTGCTTACATTTTGGTGTATGGGGCATGTATTGCACTTAAATATATTCAAGTAAATAGATAGGGACATTGGGTTTATGTTCACGCATATACCCTTGATGTTTTCTATGTGATATTGATAACGTCAAATCTTTAGGAATATAATGGAGAACCTTTGGATAGGAAGCGGTTTACTCTTTTAATATATTTATCTGAGTGAATCAAATCACCGAATTCTGAATAATTAGGTATGCCTAAAGATTAAAAGTTCAAATAATAACTATGCTTTTTCCTTTTAAACTTGAAGGAAATCAAGTAATAACTAGTTTAGGAGAGACATATAAATTTCTCCTTGCGAAAGCCGATATTCTTGTACCACGAGTTAGAGTCAGTTTGGACATAAAAAAAATTCATTTTTTTTTTCTAAATCTTTTCACTTTTTTCACTCAAATCACTCACAAAACTTCAAAAACAACTCAAAATAAATATTCATGTACAAACACAACTCTAATTTTCAAATACCATTTTCACTTCAAAAAAATTTCACTATTTTTTTTGGAATTTTACAATTCTTATGTCCAATCACCCACTTAGATTACCTGTCCATAGGAACCCTCAAGGATGATGAATTCCTTTGCTTTCCATAACTTTTATCCCTTTTCAAGAGGACATAGAAAATATTTCTAACTCTAGCTAACTAGCACCCGTTATGGGTGGACTCGATCCAACAGCTATATTTCAACAAAACCTTTCCCATGTATCAAAAATAATAAAAGTGAAAGAGCAGTCCGGCCGCATTTATGCAAGGTTCAGGAAAAAATCGTACCCTAAGGAGTGTAATGCAGGCAGCCTATCATGTATTAGAATTATTGCACAGTAATAAATTTCTTGATGAATTTTCACAACTAAGCCAAAGCCCAAAGAAACAACAGAAAATAGACTCTTCAACCACCAAATGCCTTTTGGTAAATTCTCTAAACTAAAAACAGTTGATCATTCCCCATTATGCATGACTTTTGCACATGCTCAAATGAAACAGGGGACCAACATGGAACTATCATTTTATCAAATAGTGCACATGGGGTCTTTTCCTTAATTATCTCATTTGTTTGACTAGCGCCACCACTTACTTACCATCCTCTGAATATGAAGCATAGGCTGAGGCTGAGGATGAGGCCCCTCCTTTCTCATCCCTCTTATCTGTTTTCCCTGGCCCCCTTCTGTTATCTGTCTTGGTTGTGGATCATAGTATTGTTATGGTTGTCCCTTAATTGAAACCTTAACAGCAAACATCAATCTAAATATCAGTTGAAACATGTCCATTTGTTACACAGTATATATTGGGCCAAAATGGTCCGTAGATACTTTTAATATGGTGTGACCCACATGATTAGAGTATTTATGGTCACCGAAGTCCAACGGAGAGGCTGTGTATACGTCTTTGAAGCTACGGGTAAAGATAGTAAACCTAAGTTGCGCCTACGCCATAACTCCGCCATCTCCATATTCATATCGCCAAACTATTGGCTCTGATACCAGTTGTTGGACTAAAACAGCCAAGATACTTGTCCTCTTTCGGCTAAGCCCGTATAGTTTTTCCCAGAATGTGTCACACTATTAAGAGTTACGAGCTCCTTATAAGTGGCTTTTTTTTTCTACTTTCCATGTGTAACTTTGTCCCCTTTTTCCCACTTCTCATTAATCGGTTGATGCTTTCCTTTCTAGCAAGAGTTTAAGTTTCACACACTAATGGTGTAGTACATGTAAATCTCTATGAAACATTAATTAGTAACTTGATAAAAATTGTAACTTACCTGGTATAATAGAGTTTAATCACACTGATAATATACATAAATTAATTCTTTTGGATAATACATGTATTGTTGGCTTACTACTAGCTGGTCCTGAAAACTAGCACATCATGGATGTCCCATATCTCCTTTCTAATGCAATACAGCAACACGAGGGAAAAAACAGTCATAGGGATGGCAATGGGGCGGGGGCTGGTCTTGACCCACTAAGATTTTGACCCGTCCTGCCTTTCCCCGTTTAGCCTCTTTTCAAAATTTTGTCCTACCCCGCCCGGCCCCATTTAGAATCTCTTTCATTTTTTTTCTTTATGTTTTATTTACTTAAAATTGACATGCCAGTAAAGTATTATATTGTCCCATGTATGACTGTTTAATTTTAGCTTTGCTCTATTTTATTTCCCCTCACATTATTTGATGCTATAAACCCTTCGAATGTATCTCGACTATATATATCATAAGGTAAAATAGTATTTCACTATTTGAGTAATTATTTTAAATCTATGAGTTCAGCTAGTGATTTAGTATTAGAACAGATATAAAAACATCACGCTTCACCCTTGCAGAAGATACAGTAATTTTTTTTAACTATCCGGTAATACCAATACAGGATAGTTGGATACATTCTCTCCTTTTTGGAAAGTTTTTTAATATAGGACCCTTCCCTGCCCTAATCCATTAATTATTTTTGAAAATAATGTTTTGTCCCGCCCTGCCCCGCCCCATTTAGATCTTCCCCTGCCCTACCCAACTAATATATTACTAATACATTGGGACAAAAAGAAGATAAACAATCAAGAAACCAGATCAGGAGAATGACCTGAAAACTAGTTGAGGAGAATGGTTGAGAACTTGGAATAAGCTGAAACTTTGGCTTCAATATTTACATCATTGTCCAAGAGTCACTTAGCGGACCCCGCGTATAGCGGCAACTTAGTGCACCGGGTTACCTTTTTGTCCAAGAGTCACTTAAATATAAATATTTTTTGTTTTCAGCTTATAGATATGTGATAAAGGACAGGAAATACAGGACAACACTGCACGCTAAGCAAGTCAGCATTAGGAAATAAGTACATATGCATATCTTAATAGTTACATCTTACACTATATTAAGGAAATTTCCACTTGAAGGGAATAGGGGGATGAGAGATATTGCCATTTCTAGAGAAATTTACAGGGTGAATAACAAAAAATAACACCCTTCCTCCCCACAACAAAAATAAGAATTTCAGGCTAGCTTGTTCAAATTCAGTATTTTCATGTCCTAACGCGAAACTCTACGCTGCAAATCCAACTTTCATCTTGCAATTTCTTGTGCTTGGGGATAGCCAAGCTGCTCCATCTCCCAGCTCAACTTAGACGCAACTCTTTCATGGCAAGGAACATATTCCTGCAATCGCAAATAAAATATGTACTTCTCACTATAGATTGCCATTTTAAACAGTACCTTAATGAAGAATAAGAATGACTTTATATGACAAACATTGTTCAACGATGATTGCGTATAGACTAATATGGCAAGGATTATCAGTATTCCCTTTTACCAGAAGGGATCAGTGTTCTTTACAGGCCGCAGGTCAAGCATTATACAGTCAGACCTCTATATAACAACATCCCCATATAACAACACTTTCTAATAAAAGCCAAGCTTTTGTGGAACCGATTTTCATGTTATGTCATAATATATGTACTCTATAACAGCACTTTGCTGTTACATCCAAAAATATTCGAAGCAAATAAGGCTGTTAGAGAGGTTTGACTATACGGCAAAAAGATGGTTTTCTTGTCTTTTAACAGCTCTTTTCATGTAGCTTTTAAAGTCTATTTAGTTTGTTTACTGTTTAAAAGGTTTCTAAGCAGGTAAAGGGAGGAAGTTAGTTTCTTGATCAAACCATTGCATTTGCTTCTTCTAAGAGTTTTACCTCCAATTTCTTGACTAGCTCTTTTGGTGTTGGTGCTGATACAATGATGTGGCGCGCATTTGGACAGATAAAACCTTCCTCGACAGCTTTGTCGATAAATGACAATAATGAATTGTAATATCCATCCACATTCAGCAATCCTACCTGCAAAATGTATGTTTTTCCGGTTCTCAATTGTGAATGTTGAAAATAAAACTGATGATCTTAAAGTTATTACGCAGAATTAAAGGACATACCGGCTTGTCGTGGATGCCAAGTTGTGCCCAGGTTATCACTTCAAGTAGCTCCTCAAGAGTTCCATAACCACCTGGAATGTGAAGGAGATAACACCGTTAATGCTTCTTCAATTACCATTAGTTTTGTTGTGCTTAGCTACTAAAAAATTAATGATTAATGAACCATTATGTCCTACTTAGGTTTGATCAAATTAGTCAAATGTTAAAAAGCAAAGTGGGAAAATGGAAACATAAATCAAGAACAACAGAAAGAAATAATCCTCAGCTAAAATGTCTAGACAAAAGGGCAGCCGATGCACTAAACTCCCGCTATGCGCGGAGTCCGGGGAAGGGCAGGACCATAATGGTCTACTCTACGCAACCTTACCTTGCATTCTGGAAGAGGGCTCGAACTCGTGATCTCCTGATCACATGGAGGCAACTTTACCAGTTACGTTAAGGCTCCCCTTCAACTAAAATGTCTAGACAGGTTGTTTAATTCAATAATAGTTTTATTATATTCTGTTTGGAAGTTTTGTGACTATATAGATAAGATGCAACCAAAAGGAATAATATGAGCAGTTTGAATTGTAGAGAAGTGGGATCTTTAAGTGGAATGTGCATGATTCTTGTTTAAGTCTAGCAGCCAGTTGGTATTACCAATTTAGTGGAAGTGTGACAGTTTTTTCTTTTTCCTTTTTCTATCAACCCAAGTGACTAGCACATTAAAGGAAAAGAATAAATCACAGAAGTAGGTTCTTTCACAGTGAATAACTCCAATTTCAGTGCAAGATGTTGATAGGTCAACAACTACGGTTTGAACTGTTGCTCTTTAATCATGACACTGGGGAAATTTTGAGAACTCCAAGGACCACAGAGCTTGTGTAATAGTAACTGATTATTTAAGCTTCACAACAAAAGAAACCACTAACATGTGTTTGTTGCTTGGATATTTCAAAATGCCGTTGGGTGAGTTTGATTGGATCCCCTAGAAACAATGCATTTTTGAATGATTTGACACGATCGCGACCATAGTTTTGAAGGATCCGAGCAACATAGCCTAACCCCTCGGCCCTCACATCCTTCCTTTTCTTTCCTTTCTTTCTTGCTAAATGACTATTAATACTCCATAATTAGGTAGCACTCTTTTGTAACATGGGTGCGAATTTTGTGTATATATATATCTCAAAATATTTTCAACTAGACATAAATAATTTCTAGCGAGTTAATTCTTTATGACCAACAAGGGTTGTGATGGAGTGGTAAGTACTTTTTCATCCTTAACCAGAGGTTTCGAGTTCGAGCATCTGGGTATGGAGTCGCCTTTGTTGGGAAGCACTTTACCCCTCAATATGGGATTTCCCGACGCGAATCCGGATTAGTCGGGCCCCAATGTGGGTACCGGATACCGGGTTAGAAATAAAAAAAAAAAAAGTTAATTCTTTATGGCAATCCCTTGTTTTGAGACTTGTATCCAAGAGTAAGAATACTATACAAATCCTTTTAAATTCTATTATTGTTGTCCTTTAAAGGATCTTAAAACATTAGTTTCTCTAATGAGGACAGAAGATGACTATCTGAACTATCAGAACAATAAAAAAAAAAGGAGGCATACATTGAAATCTATTGCCCAATATAGCAAATATTAAAGCACTGAATTTCTTTATTTCATTTGCGTGCAAAACTTCTAACTTTGACTAGAGACCTTATACCAACCTGGTAAGGCAATAAAAGCATCAGAATGCTTAGCCATTTCTGCTTTCCTTTGATGCATATCTGCAACTGCCTTCACTTCTCCTACTGTTTCACCAGTTAACTGTGAAAATATTCAGTACCATAAATCAGATATTTGGTAGAAATAAAGATAAAAAAATGAAAGAGAGAAGTTTTGCTTGTAGTGTAGTAGTGAATTTTGTGCAGTAAAGCAATGATGAGTATTTCAGGAAGAAAAAAAAAACTTAAACCCAAAAAAGTCTTTAGAGTCAGCAGTTGCAGAAGAAAGTAGGCTTAGCCTTAATACACCAGCAGTTGAAGAAGAAAGAGCTAATACTGCTGTCTGAAACAGAGTGAATAAAGCTTTGTATAAAGAAGGAAAAGTCAGGAAAACCATTGAGAACCTAAAAATACATAATACTAATGCAAAGCCAGATGTCAAAGTAGTATTTTATATGGATAAGGCAATCAAAGACAAGAAAACACAAACAGTGTCTTCAGTACCCAAACAATTAAGAAAAGAACACATCATACAACTTTGTAAATATACTGTCTTTTGCTACATCAACTGAAAGAAATAAACTCAAAGTATCAGCTCTTAAACAATGGAATAATTATTTTTATAAAAACATTAATTTTCTTGATCATAGCAAACATACCTCTCTAGGCATGAGTGTCTTGGGAATGACTCTGCAGGTAGACAAAATTAATTTAAAACAAATTAAATAAACCAACTATACTAGTACTACTTCCGTTTCACAATAAATGACCAATTTACTTTTAGCACGCCCATTAAAAAAATACTAAATTTTATACAAAAATACCTACTATGACTAAACTACCCTTAATTAAACATTTAATGTGAGAAGTAAGAAAACTTTTTAGGGATATGTACATAGAGGTTATTTTGTAAAAACAAATTAAATTCTTTCTTGGTTACATAACTGGATACTTATTTTGAACCAATATGAAAAAAGAAATTGGTCACTTATTGTGAACCGGAGGGAGTACTAATTAACACAGATCCTTTTTGGTAAAATTTTTTTGGTTTCTCGCCCTCTTGTTGGGGTCCGACTAAATTCAAATTAGTGCCGCGTGCCGCAAAGTCCCACATTATGAGTAAAATATTTCTTAACAAAGACGACTCCATACCTCAGGCTCGAAACTGAGACCTCAGGTAAGGACGAAGGAGTATTACCACTCTACCGCAACCCCTTTTATCATATTATAGATAATCCATATAGTAGAGTTTTGAGGGACAACTAAGATATTATTAGCATAGAAAATAACTTGTTCTCACCCAATAACATGACGACCGCCGTCATGAACTGCTTGTGAAACCAAACCCATTAGGCCTATGCTGCCTCCTCCATATACCAAATCAATATTCCTTGAGACCTTCCCATTAGACAAAACAATTAAAAAAGTTAAAGAATTGACAAATTAAAGTTAAAAACTAATTCCCTTAAAGTCTAAAAGCATAATCACATTGTTTAATGATTATGAAAAGGGTAAAAATGGATTACACCATTGTTAATAAAACAATCTGTTTCATTTGCTCTTACTATATGTTATGAAGAAAATAAGAGGGCATAAATACAAAGATTGTACAATTTAGAGAAAAGGGGCCCCAAAGAAATAGGAAAATGAGATGAAAAAACCCTGTAGATGAAAGTAACTGGAAGTATAGATTTTTTAAAAGCTAGCACTACAAGCTGAAAACCTTGTTATATTTCCCATATGCAAAACTCAAACCAACTTGCACAAAACAATGAATCTTGACATGAGTGGTATGCTTACACACACACACACACACAACTCAAAGCAACTTGCAGAAAAGAATGAAACTTGACATGAGTGGTTGTCAACACACACACACACACACACACACACACACACACACACAAAAAAAAAACAGAAAAGCTCTGTATTTTAGAGAAATACAAGCACTGCATGTAAGTCCTCTGCTTAAAGAACAGCATACTGCAGAAAAATTAGAGAAAATTGAGCAAAAAGGGGAATAATCAACCTAAAATGCATTCTCAAAAACTTGTCATTTTGCTTCAAAGTAAAACCCCCATTATCATGAAAAACATAAGGACCCAAAAAAGAAACCATCTTTATCCAGAAACCAGAATGAGATAAGAGCAAAAAGGGTTAAAGCTAAAATCAAGAAAAAGAAAAAGAAAAAGGGGGGCCATTTTTGTATACCAATTCATTGCCAAGCTCAATGGCAGCATCTTGATAGCTACTCTTCTTTCCTTGACTACTCCCACAAAACACACAAATCCTCTTGAATTTTGATACCTTTACAACATCACTCTCCCTCTCCATATTTTTTGGTGTTTTGCCTTTATGTTATATAAAGAAACGTCAGAATGTTGCTAATGCTATTATTCTCTTTGCATATGCTGAGAGAACAAGCAATATATATATATATATATAGAGAGGAGAGTGAGCCAACTAAAGACTGGAGATATATAGATATGTGTTTTGTATCCTAACATATACGTGTACCGCAGAAGAAAATTGGCTAGACCTTTTTGGCTTTTTAGCTTGACCACGTACACTCCCATTGGCCACACCAAAATGGTTCTATGTATAAGCCGCATTCCACGTCACCCAACACTTAAACTCATTTGTTTTATACCCACACTAGCAGGGGACCATTTTTTTTTAACGATAGAGGTGTCTCGGTTAATTTGCGTGCACCTTTACTATTTAAACACTACTTATTATTTCTAGTTATTATATTTTTATCGATTGTCAATTAAGCGGTGGTAAGTTCGAGTCACCCCAAGAGCAAAGCGATAAGTTTTTGGAGAAAAGAATGCCGAAGGTCTAACGGAAATAACCTCTTTATCCCAGAGTAGGGGTAAGATTTGCATACACACACTAGTGAGATTATACTAGATTGTTGTTATATTTATCGATTATCTACTTAACAAAATTAGACAAATAATAAGAATTTACCTAACGTTTTGAATCTAAAACCTCATGGTTCACAATGAGATTAGACCAGGGCGAAGACACAAGTTGATCTACAGGTTTAATTGAACACAGTAGCTTTGCTCATACAATGTATTTGCTATTTTAAATTCATGAAATATGTATAAATATTAAATCTAGAAGCTAGTCATTAACACTTGAAATCGTGGTCCAAAAATTCAAAACCCATAAAGTTGAAATTCTGGTTCAGACTCTATATTAGACCCTTAGGCGCTAGCACGAGCGGACCATTGCTTTTCTTCTACAATAATTTTCCTTTATATTTGACATTTAGAAGAGTTTTAATAAAAATGTCTTAACATATGAAAAAGAAAAGACCTGACCTTTTAAAGTTTGTAATTTGATTTTCTCTAAATTTAAATGAAACCGGTTAGATTTCAGGTAAAATTGAATTATGATCATGGTAATGGTAAATTGCGTGACCATCTCATTCTCATCTTATGGGCATTTTTAATTTTCTTGATATGTCTTTTAACATGCAACATTGATTTTTCTCTTAAATCAAACAATTTTTATTTATTTATGTGAGTCAAATTAAACTTCGAACCAATGATCTTTTAATTGTTTTAACAATATGTTGAATTATGTGATCATTTTATATATAATAATAAAATTTTCAGAAGATGAACATGTGATCTTTTGTCCATTCAGATAACCCGAAAGGGGAGTTGGCATGGTGTAGAGTGACGATTTGGGGGAGTAGAAAAAAAATTCGTACAGGGTATTTCAAAGGTATAACTTTGGCAACGGAAAAGGAACCCCCAACACTACAACTATACGATCGACCAGTTGGTTCACCAAATCCGATTCAATGTCACACATTCTCCAA
This sequence comes from Nicotiana undulata, assembly GCA_005239495.1. Taxonomy (NCBI): domain Eukaryota; kingdom Viridiplantae; phylum Streptophyta; class Magnoliopsida; order Solanales; family Solanaceae; genus Nicotiana; species Nicotiana undulata. The sequence continues at coordinate 26,248 of ML290155.1, read as the reverse complement.
GTTTGAAGGGATTCAATTCCCGACAATCGAATCATTCCAGAATTACTTTATCAAAGTCGTGGCAGAAATGATCATTAGTGATTACCCATCACTTTTCACCGAATCGTCCCTAAATTACATTATCGAAGTCGAGGCGAAAATGACCATTAGTGATTACCCATCACTTTTCACGCGTTAGGGAAGCTCTCTTTAATACATTTAATAAAAATATTCATACGATCACAAAGACTCGGAAAGAGAAATTTAGTATTTATATGCCGGTAAATGAAAATCACCTCGACCGAATTAGAATAACCAACAATGTCGTATCGAATTTTATGACTGCTTTATATAAAAGATATTTATCTATAGGAGAGAGAAATAGAAAGAGTAAGACTTCTGATTTATGTCAATCTTGAATATTCTCATAAATCTTATCACTAACGCTATGTACAGTTTTCCTTAAATGTGGTTGACCCACAGTCAACATGTACAATCCTACTAAAAGCATAAATAGTTCGAGAATATTTTAACCCTACCAAGAGAAACATTGGTACATATTGTAAAGAAATATTTAATAAGTATATTACTATACACAAGAGTATTTTGCAGAAATTTTTTCCATCTCATAAGAACTTAATAGAACCATATAATGCAAAAATATAACTGGAGACGAGAACTAATTTTTTAAGGGGTGAAGTCGAAAACTAATTATATTGGGCAAAGACTATTTTTATTCCGCGGCAGAAATTATACATATCCAATAATCGCAAAAGCGTATAAAATTTATATACAACATACATAAATGTGTGCGTGTATATATAAACGATTATGCAATATCATTTCTCCAATTATATTTCGTTCTTTCTTCCCACATCAATGGAGATAAAGAAACATCAAAGTTTGATAATATATTAAGAGAGGAAAGAGATACAAACAACAACAACAACAACCCAAACCCTACCCCAGAGGGGTAGAGAGGCTATTTCCGGAAGACCCTCGGCTCAGAGACAATAAATCTGTGACAACAAAACCCGAAAAATAATATCAATAACGTGAGAGACATCAAATAAATGCAGTAACACACATATTATGCAAAAGTGTGAAACACAACATAAATCGCTAGTAGTGCTAGACAAAACACTATCATACTCATCGGTACAAAGAGAAAAATCGCTCGACTACCCTTTAACCTACAACCCTAATGCTCGACCTCCAGGGGCGTACACAGAGTTTTTCGTAAGCGGTGTCGACAATTATAAAAAGTGAATAAATAAACAAATATAAAAGTGATATTATATTTTAAAAAATTCAAATGATATGAATAAAATGCAATATAACTACAATATTATAACTGTCCTTGACGAGTTTTTACTTTTTAAAATGTATTCATAAAATGCCATATAGTACTACATTTTTTTTATATAAGACGTCACACAATCACTCATATTTAAATAAATTTCAAGAAATTTAAAACAATTCTTTCACTGTGTAGACCTGGTTTCACCTAATTGATTCTTTCTTCCAAGTTAAAATGAATTTTCGGATGATAAACTTGGTTTGGAAAGCTTAAAAGATGTTATCAAGAAAACGAAAAGGAAAGAAAGAAGTAGCAAAACATATACGGTTAATAAATGGAACTTAGCTTTTTAAAAAAGAACTTTGTTGAGCTACCACCCACTCAAATCTTGTTGCTTAGCCATTGGACCAAGAAACGCCTCTATGAAACACTGTCATTTTGATTTCTATAACTGCTTATGTATAAAAATATTATAAATTTAATAAAATATAAATTTAATGAAATTTTTCGATGAAGCGGTGTCGGATGACACCGCTTGTACTAAGGTGCATCCGCCCCTGTCGACCTCCACACATTCCTATCAAGAGCCATGTACAAAGAGGAAAGAGATACAAAGAACTATATATGTAGGTCTATTTATGGCTAAATGATGTTTATACCTGTTAGTAATAACTTGTCGCAACTTATGTACATAATTTTAGAAAGAAACTGAAATGATTTGTTACTATGTAAGAAAGGAGTAAGAGGAAGATGAAAAAGAAGATGAACGAAAGAGAAGAAGAGAGAGTAGAGAGAGCAATGATTATCTTCTTTATTCTGTTAAAATGTAAAATCAATATAATTAGTGAGTTATATACTAACTAATATTTGAACTTAACTAACTAATGACCATCTTAACTAGCTCTAACTAACTTAGTATGTAATGTCTATAATATCCTTTTATCACAATAATTCATTTCTCAACACTCCCCCTCAAGCTAGGTAGTACAAATATGTTGTAAACTCCTAGCTTGGAATTCAAGTAGTTGTGTTGAACTTTGCACAATCCTTTAGTAAGGAGGTCTGTTGGTTGATCTCCGGTGTTGATGTATTTGGTAGTTATAAATCCTTGAGTGATTTTCTCCTTTATAAAATGACAATCTATCTCAATATGTTTAGTCCGTTCATGATAAATAGGATTAGTTACAATCTGCATTGCAGCTTTGCTATCACTGTAGATGTCAAACTTGAAGGTTGAATTCTATTTCAAATTTTTAAGCAATCCTTACAGCCAAGTTATCTCAGCAACAGTAGCTGCAATGCTTCTGTATTCAACTTCGGCAGAGCTTCTAGACACAATAGTTTGTTTCCTGGATTTCCAAGAGACTAAGGAATCTTTAAGTTTGATAAGATAACCAGTTACAGATCTTCTAGAGTATGGACATGTAGCCCAGTCAGCATCACAGTAGGCCATGATGTTATTATTGTTATTGTTGCTTAGTAGAATGCCTTGTCCTGGTTGATTCTTCACATATCTGGCAATCCTAAGTGCTGCCACCATATGAGATGTTTTAGGTTTTTGAAGAAATTGGCTTAAGGTTTGAACACTAAATGATATATCTAGTCAAGTCATTGTTAAATAAAGTACCTTTCTCACTAACCTTTGGTAAGCCTTCTGGTCTGCTAAGGGCTCACTTTCAGATTGTTCTGATTTGTTACAGCGGTCATCATATTCCTTTGTTGTAAGTTTAATATTTGTATCCAAAGGAGTAATAGCAAGTTTTGCAGCAGATAGTCCAACCTCTGATACAAGATCTAGTGCATACTTTCTTTGATGCATTAGGATACCTTTCTTGGATCTAGCAAACTCTATGCCTAGAAAATACTTCAAATCTCCCAGATATTTTATTTTGAATGTTTGTTGTAGTATTATTTTTGTTTCAACAATCAGTTTCAAATTGTCCCCTGTTATTAACATATCATCTACATAAACTAGCACCATAATGACTCGTTCTGAAGTTCTTTTGATAAATAGAGAGTGATCAAATTGACTTTGTTGAAGCTGACTCCTTAAAAATGCTTCAGTTAATTTTGCATTCCATTGTTTAGGAGCTTGCTTCAACCCATACAGAGATTTGATGAGTCTGCATACAGGTTTACTCTCCCCCTGACTCTTAAATCCCTGTGGAAGTTCCACGTATATTTTATCATAGAGATCACCTTGAAGAAATGCATTATAAACATCCATTTGATGTATGTTCCAGTTTCTTGCAGCATCAATAGCTAAGACTGTTCTCACTGTTTTCATTTTTACCGCAGGAGAGAAGGTTTCTTGATAATCATTCCCTTCTTTTTGGCATTATCCTTTTGCTACTAACCTTGCTTTAAATCGTTCAACCTCTCATGTAACTTTGTATTTGACTTTGTATATCCATTTGCATACAATATGTATTTTCCCTTCTGGTAATGACACAATGTCCCATGTATGATTTGTTTGTAGAGCATCAATTTCTACTTTCATTGCCTCTATCCATCTATGATCTTTGATAGCTTATGTATAAGATGTAGGCTATGTATCAATTGAAGTTGCAGCTATATAGGCTCGATAGGTAGGAGATAGTTATACATATGAAATATATTTTGAGATGGCATATGGAACTTCCTATGGATATTTAAGGATACGAAATCCAAATTGGAGGTTGTTTGTCTCTGCTAGACCTTCTGAATTATGACTGTGCTGCAGTGGTATTAGGAAGACTTTGTGACTGATTGTGTATCTGTTGAACTGTATTTGTTAATGAAGTTTCAGTTGTATGTTGTTGTATTTCCTGTGGAAAAATATCATTTTCTTGATATATGTCATCCATTGGAGCAACTAAATCTTCCATGTCTGCATTAGTATAGGAATATATGTTTTCCATGTTACTATCACTGACCATATGTTGTTCTGTATTGGGTGGTATCTATGTTTGCTGAGAGTTTAAATACCAGTTGTGTTGCAGATCAAGTTGCACATGATTAAGGAATAAAGGTTGATTGCTTATTTTCTGATGTTTGAAAGGAAGCACATCTTCTTTAAATACCACATCTCTGTTGACAAAGAAATTTTCTCTGTTAAATCATATAGTACATATCCTTTCTAAACCTCTGCATACCCCATGTGAACTGCTAGTTTTGTTCTTGTCATTAACTTGTCATGTTGATGAATAATCTTGGCATAACACATACACCCCAGAACCTTTAAGTGTTGATATGATGGCTTTTTGTGATATAACCTTTCATAAGGAGTTTGATTGTTAATAACTGGACTTGGAAGTCTATTTATAAGATATACATCAACCAAAACACATTTCCCCTATAATTTAATTGGTACGCCAGCTTGAAATCTGATAGCTCTTGTAACTTCTAGGATATGCCTAGGCTTTCTTTTTGCTACCCCATTTTGTTGGGGTGTATAAGCGGATATGCCTAAGCTTTCTTTTTGCTACCCATTTTGTCGGGGTGTATAAGCAAAAGTTCTTTGATGAAAAATTCCTAGGTTTTGGAGTAGATTACTGCAGACTAAGTTTAGAAAATCAGTTCCATTATCAGTTATCACTACTCTTACAGTCTTATCATGCTGAGTTTTTATAAAGGTAAGAAAATGTTGTAGAATACTACATACATCTGATTTCAACTTTAGTAGAAACACCCAAGTCATTCTGGAGTAATCATATACTATTGTTAAGAAGTACTTATTTCCATCATATCCGTATGAATCAAATCAAAACACTCAGATGACTTTATACTACTTGTAGGGAATGGAATTCTTGTCTGTTTTGCACATGGATAGAAAATACATTTATATAATTTGCTAGCTATGATGTGTTGTATTTACATGAATGAGTTTATCCAGTACTTTAGTAGAAACATGACCAAATCTCTTGTGCCACAACTCTACATCAGTCATGTTTAGACTTGTTTGTGAGTCTTCACTTCTGGCAGCTAACATGATGTCTTCTTTCCTTTTAGTTTCTGAACATTCAAAGATGTAGAGTCCACAATCTTCTCTACCAATACCCTTCATTCTCCTAGTGAAGAGCTCCTGAAAAATACAGAAATCAGGAAAGAAAGTGGCTGAGCACTGTAATTCCTTTGTTAACTTAGAAACTGACAGTATATTGTAGTTAAACTGTGGAATGTGAAACACATTTGAGACTAAAATACTATCTAATAATCTACTAGTACCAATGTGGGTGACATAGGTCAAGTCTCCATTTGGCATATATACTTTCTTAGGATGTTGAGGTTACCTATTGAGGAACTGTCTATCAAATCCATATCTGCTCCTGTGTCTATTATCCATTTTGAAGAGCTGGTAGCTAATAAGGCATCACATATACCTGCTACATTTGCTGAAGAATTTGCACCTTAGTTGACAGAGGGCATTTTGTTGAGCAACTGCAGTATTTGATCATATTGTTCTTCGTTGAGAGTACAATTACCAATATTTCCCAGCTGACTTAGGTTAGCACTTTGAGGATTCCCTCAGGCCTGCTGGTCTCCAGATTGATTGAAATTTATAGGTTTCTACGAGTTGTTGGACTTTGCGGTGTTATCATTAACCTCATTTTACCCTAGATGATCATTTTGTGTAGCACCATGATCGTAATCACGTTGTAGGCTCCATTGTTACCAGTTCCTCTTCTCCCCTTTGGCTCAAAATCAGGGGGATATCCCACTAGTTTATAACGATTCTCTTTGGTGTGACCTTTAAGCTTGCAATAGTCACAATAGAGATTATAGTTCTTCTTGAATTTTTCAGTGGTTCTTGTATACAAAGTAGTATTGCATTTGTGCCTGGATTTGAACCCAGTATTCCAACATTGGCTGCCATTGATTTTTTGGCTTTCATCACTAACAATTATAGCATATGCTTGGTTCATAGTTGGAAGAGGACTTCTCATAAGAATTTGACTCCTAGCATGTGCATATGACTCATTTAGACCCATTAAGAACTTATACAACTTCAGTTTCTGTAAGTATATCACAAAATCTCTGGATTTTGGACAATCACAGTCTGGTGAAGGCACTAGTGCTTCAAATTCTTCCCAAATATCCTTGAGTCTTGAGTAATACATAGACACAGACGAAGTTTCTTGGTTCAAGTTAGAAATTTCTCTATAAAGATTAAAGGATCTTGTGCCATCAATCTTGTTAAACCTTTCATACAGATCATCCCACACAACTTGTGCACTAGATACATACATGGTTCCTACTGATAAACCTTTGGAAACAGAATTCATAATCCAAGATAATACAATGGCATTTACACGATCCCAATGATTCCACATTATTAAAGGGAAGTTTTCTTTCTTGCGTGTTCCATCTACTAGGCCTAATTTGTTTCGATCTACCAGAGCAACACGTATAGACCTTTGCCAAATTGACTAATTTTCAATACCAGTTAACTAAAAAGAGATAATTTGAATTCCACTTACATCTGTCGGCGTCAAGAACAACGGATGATTGTAATAAACTCCTGATGTGTGGCTATAAATCATGGTTTAACGCATTATGTGCCTTACATTTTATGTGCTTTAATTGTAAAAATACAACTCGTTTGAGCATAATAGAGTCTATTTCATGTGTAGGTGAAATGGAAATGGAAGCCGAGCTAAATGGATGCATAAACGTCGAAAATGTGCTCAAGAATTAAAAGGAAAGACCAGACCTTAGCCAGGTGTTTTCCATCTAAACCTTAGCCAGGCGTTTTCCATGTAAAGCCAGGCTGACCCTGACGTTTTCCAAGAATTTTCCATGTAACGCCAGACCCAAGTTCAGGCCCAATCCGAGTTTTAAAAGCTTTAAGTGTTTCCCGGTTTGACTAGAGTAACCTACACATTTAGGGCTTTTCCCAAAACATATAAATAGACCCAAAAACACAACTTTGAAAGAATGTTTCCATTGGAGACAAGAGGAGGTCGTGGAACACTACTCAGAAGATCAAAACATTGATTTTTACATCCTTTATTCCTTACTCTGTAATTTAATTATTCAAGTTATTTTGGATTTTATTACTACGATCATGAGTAGCTAATTTATTTAGTCTAAGGTTTTGGTGGAACCCGTTGAGGATAAACTTATTGTTATATTAATATAGTTTGCTTGATTTTTATCTCTATTTGTTCAACTATGTTCTTGTTGTAGTTGATTGAAGGGCCCTCAATTAGCTGTTCCTATTTAGTGTGTATCTACTCTAGAGAGAGTGCATATTTAGGTAATTTTTGAACAACATCACTCCCAAAGTATAGGAGAGATTCATAACCGAGGGTTTAAAGGTTGGATTAGAGATAATAATACCTTGGGTGCAATCTAAAGTGAACTATAATACAAGTTAGCTAGCGTAGCTCGAGAGAGTGCGTCTAGTAGATTATCATAATTACTCGAGAGATATTTATGATAGCCTGGGTGTTCATGATTGATAGAGATAATTAGGCCAAACTATAGAAAATATACAAGAAGAGATTTCATCAACGGGGGAAACCATAACCTTAGATCCTTATCACATCTGCTTACACATCAATATTAGTTGTCTTTTATTTTATTTAATTTCATTCAGCCGTAGTAGTAAAAATACCGAAAAATGATATTCATAACCTTTGGAAAATTGATTATTGAGAATTGAGTAGTCTAACAAAAATAATTGATAGGTTAATTCCCCATGGGATTCGACTCTGGGCTAAATACTCAGATTATATTTGCAATGCCCGCTTAGTCTTTTTTTATAAGACACAGTTGAGCGTGATCAAAATTTGGCGCTGTTGCCGGGGAATTAACGGTGTTATCAATTAGAGTTGGAAGAAATACAAAATTCTTAAGTGTAGTCAATTTCCTTCACTTTCAATCTATACATTGGAATTTTAACGTCCGCTAACTTGGTTCTTCCTTTATATGACCGGGCACAACCCACGGCGGAGAATTTGGCCACGACAATAGTAGTCCCACAAATACAGGCTGAATCTTTTCAGATCACGAACAACATGCTGCACTTGTTGCAGAACAAGGGACTATTTTCGGGGTCGAACATTGAGGATCCTCTATCAGCTTGTCTGATGAACCTAGATGAAGCTAATGGAGAAGACTTGGCAGAATGGGTACTTGCTCTTGAAGGCCAAGGTTTTTGGAAAAGGGAGCTCGAATTTGTGCCTTTGCACTTAGAGGGAAGAAAAACTCCTCCAGCCAAGATTGAGGAGTTAAAAAAATGTGAGGAGGTGCTAGTGGAGAAGGTCAGAGTAGAACACCAACAATCAATCAAACTAGATTTTGAGGATGTCAATGTTGTAGAAGAGATACTAGATTTAACCAAGGACATTGATGATACGTATTTAGTTGACTCTAGTGTTATTAGTGTTAAGGATGTTAACAATCCTAAAGTGTATGTAGTTGAGCGCATTGGTACACACTCCAACCATTTTTCCACATTGTGTTTGGATGATGATATGAAAGTAGAGTCATCCAAGCCACTTGAGGAGTCAAGGAATGAGGAACAAGATGCCTACATTCTGAAATTTTTCTTGCCAGAAAGACAGGACTACATACCTCATCTAAAGGCCAAGGAGTGTAAAATAGTACAATGGTTGCTCGGGCCAATTAGATTTGTTCCACCACCTCTGGAGCACAACCGAAAATTTGAAGCCAAATTGAGGGTCCAATTCATAAGTTCAAAGTGGAGGCAAAAAGTGATTCGCGTCGTGCCGCGACGTTAAATCAAGCGCTTGTTGGGAGGCAACCCATCTTTATTTTTATATATATTTTTTAGTTTTTTTAATTGTATTATTCTTGTAGTGTCGATTTTTTATTTTTTAGGAGCATGGAATGCAAGCCATTGGAAGGATGCTATAGCAAACCAAATGGTTGGAACTAAGTGTGAGGTACCTACACGAAGGACTAGGCTTGGGAGAAGTCTGAGTACCCCATGAGATGCTAGTGCGTCGGCCTTTGGCCTACCAGGGAGTTTCTTACCCTTTTGTATGTATGGGTGTGCATTGGGGACAATGCACAATTTTAAGTGTGAGGTGAGGAGATTTTCTGGGTGACTTTCTATGCTATTTTAGTTGTGTTAGTTTAATTGAATAATTTTAAAAAAATAATAGAAATATGTGGAATCTTCCCGACGATGGATCTCCTAGACAGTTTTCTTGAGGGAAGTAATTCTAAAGAAAATACCAAAAAGATTTTTGTTTTAGGTAGTGTAGTAATTCTCCCTTGATTTTTCTTTGGGTCGCGGTTCTTTTCCAAGAGTTTTTAATTGAACTGCGTGTAGGTAGTTTTTAATTTTTAGGAGTAGGAACCACGAGGCCAAGAAATTAATCGCAGCAATATCTCTGAACTTTGTGATGCCTTGAGAATAGTCAGTACTCTAGTTGTGACGCTTAGGCTCAATTTTTGACTCTAGGATAAATACCTTAAATCGTGGATGCATAAATTTGCTTAACTGCTTTGACTGGAGTGTCGTGATAGAACCAATCCTGAATGAGTTATGAGCCATGTCTGTGTGAGATTTTGTATGTATTCTATGCATTGCATTTGATGTCTAGAACTTGCCTTGTGTGTGTGCGAAGCGAAATAGTAGTATTGTTCAGTCTAAGAAGTGATATAGGCGTTTCTTTGTTAAGCCAGATATATAAAGTTTACCCACCTAATTGTTATGTATCGTAGTTAACCCTCGTTGAGCCTATAATCCTGTTTATTTGGTAACCACATTACAAGCCATACCTCTTTGTTTGAATCGATCATATATTTGAACCTTGTCACCTCTCGTAAGCACTTGAATTGCGATGAATTATGGAAAAGTTAAAGTATGGGGTGGTGGGTTGGCTTTTGAGTGGAACAATTGAAATTAAAAGAAAGGTGCATTGAAAAAAAAGGAGTTGTGAATCGAAGCCACTTGAAAAGGAAAAAAAGATGAAAAGAAGAAAAAGAAAAATATGACAATAGTATATTGTATGAAAAATAAGTATTGATGATGGTGGCTAGTGATATATGTGTGCTTAAGAAATACGGGGTACTATAAATTGAAGTAAAGGTGGAATGTTTGGTTTGACATAAGTATGGACTTGAAGGTTAAAGTGTTTGTATTAAAGTGCTTAAGGGAGGTATAGTCACTCAGTCCAAATGTATCCTACCCGACCCGCATCCTACATTACAACCAATAAAAGTCCTAATTGATCTTAGACTGAATGAACTCAATTAGTAGAGTATTACACTACGGGCAAGCCTATGGTACATCATTTGTAGCATATGAATGTTATTTCTGAGAGCGAGCGAATTTTGTCTATATTGAGTTCTTATGTTCTTAAAAATTCATTGTGTGTGGAACTAGCTCTTTATTTGGTGAGGGCACATGATTCATAAATGAAAGGTAATGTTGTTGACCTCTATGTTAGAGTAGTTAGTGAATTGTGAATAAAGCATGGTATTTGTGAGTCGATTATTGAGGCGAGGATGTCACACCTTTGTGCTTAAGACATTTTAAAAATTCTTGGTATTACGCGTTAAGAGATTTGCTTAATAAGTTGTGTTCATGAGTGTAGTTTAATTGCTCGAGGACGAACAAATGTTTAAGTGTGGGGTGTTAATGTGTGGCTATAATTCATGGTTTAATGCATTATGTGCCTTACATTTTATGTGCTTTAATGGTAAAAATACACCTCGTTTGAGCATAATGGAGTCTATTTCATGTGTAGGTGAATTGGAGATGGAAGCCGAGCTAAATGGATGCATAAACGTCAAAAATGCGCTCAAGAATTAAAAGGAGAGACCAAGCCTTAGCCAGGCGTTTTCCATCTAAAGCCATGCTGATCCTGGCCTTAGCCAGGCGTTTTTCATCTAAAGCCAGGCTGACCCTGGCGTTTTTCATGCGTTTTCCATGTAAAGCCAGGCTGACCCTGGCGTTTTTCAGGTAACGCCAGGCCCAAGTTCAGGCCCAATCCGAGTTTTAAAGGCTTTAAGTATTTTCCGGTTTGACTAGAAATAACCTACACGTTTAGGATTTTTCCCAAAACATATAAATAGACCCAAAAACACAACTTTGAAGGACTTTTGCCATTAGAGACACGAGGAGATCGTGGAACACTACTCAGAAGATCAAAATATTGATTTTTACATCCTTTATTCCTTACTCTATAATTTAATTATGCAAGTTATTTTAGATTTGATTACTACGAATTACGATCATGAGTATCTAATTTATTTAGTCTAAGGTTTTGGTGGAACCCGTTGAGGATGAACTTATTATTATATTAATATTGTTTGCTTGATTTTCATCTTTATTTGTTCAACTACGTTCTTGTTGTAGTTGATTGAAGGGCCCTCAATTAGCTGTTCCTATTTAGTGTGTATCTACTCGAGAGAGAGAGTGCATATTTAGGTAATTGTTGAACAATATCACTCACAAAGTATAGGAGAGATCCATAACCGAGGATTTAAAGGTTGGATTAGAGATAACGATACCTTGGGTGCAATCTAAAGTGAACTATAATACAAGTTAGCTAGCGTAGCTCGAGAGAGTGCGTCTAGTAGATTATCATAATTACTCGAGAGAGATTTATGATAGCTTGAATGTTCATGATTGATAGAGATAATTAGGCCAAATTATAGGAAATATACAAGAAGAGATTCCATCAACGGGGGAAACCATAACCTTAGATCCTTATCGCATCTGCTTACACATCAATATTAGTTGTCTTTTAGTTTATTTAATTTCATTCAGCTGTAGTAGTAAAAATACCGAAAAGTGATATTCATAACCTTTGGAAAATTGATTATTGAGAATCGAGTGGTCTAATAAAAATAATTGATAGGTTAATAGGGATTCGGCTCTGGGCTAAATACTCAGATTATATTTGCAACGCCCGCTTAGTCTTTTTATAAGACACAGTTGAGCGTGATCAACTCCGGCGATTGGATTCCCTCCATTCACTGTGTTGCCATTGATCTGATTTGCATGTTCTCCTGAACTAACACCAGTCGTGGTTCCTATTTGTTCTTCGATTGAACCCTTTTCTTGAATTATCAATTGCAATTGAAACTCTCATAGAAGAAGAACTAATCAACAAATTGTTTTTCAGCTTCGAAGTTTTGGAGCAAGAGCTCTGGTACCATGAAATGATTTGTTACCGTGTAAGAAAGGAGTAAGAAATGAATTGGTCACTAGTGGTTTTTTATTTTTATTTTTGTTTTTCATTTGATGCCCGATATTAACTTAGAATCTCGATTAATTCGAGTAACGTAAAATTACTAGTAAATCATTTTTTGTGTGAAGTATTTTCTGAAATATATGTTTTCTTTCATACAAATACCCTAACAATGGCATGCTATTTTTTCAAAAATATTGATCTATTTAGTTTTTGATTTTTTTGTGTGTTGTTTAACGGGGTGATATTAAAGTCTGTGTATCATTATGAAGATTATTCTAAGGAAATAATCCTCTATACTTTTTACAAATTGACTCACCAACATTAGACATACCATCTCTTTTACTTTTCCTTTTGTTTTAAAGGTCAATGACATCAAAGTGCACTAATAATATTCTTTCTTTTTGGCTTACGTGACCTATTTGTTACCACTCATGTTACCAAATACTATAAAGAACAAAATAATATAATCTCAATTACGAGTAAATAATAAGATTAATTAGTTACATAACCATGCCAACATCAGAATTTCTTTTTCTTTTCCAGTCTTCTGCTCCTTTTTCAAAAAATGTCTTGAAAAACTTCAATTAGAAATCCAGCATTATTTAAACACCAAATAAAAATAGGAACTCCATGATTAATACAAATATATACGAATTTAAATTTTATATATTTACATTATACATACTAATTTGACAATTATTCCATTTGTGAAATTATATTGCGTTTGTTGTGCTGCTGTACACATGCCTCCATCTACGGCCCTAAATTTTCCCATGAACTTACCCATACAATTTGGTGATTATTATATTGCTCTGTGCAAAGATGATAGATTAATTGAATAAATTAACAAACATGTGGGTATTGGTGTAACAGGCTTGTACCCTCCTCCGCTAGACAAACTTGTTGTATTTATAGGAAACATTTTATTCTTAATTTCATAATCCCATTCCCTTCCCCCATGTTGTCCCCATATACTTACTCCATTACTCCTTTCTGAGGTTTTTGTGTATTATTACATTGTCCTTTTATCTCTCGTAAATTAATGTTTCACTTATTAATGCTCTGTAATTAGAATAATTAGGTTAGATTAAAAAAATTCTTATTGATAAGTTATCCCCAATGTGAAGCAGTAAAATTGATACAACATATCAAACAGTCAATAAAAAATAATATCAGAATAACCAATCTCATCATGACGAATCCCAATATAACTAATCTCAACATAACTAATTCCGGCTTCAAATCAAATTCTGAAGCTGCAATGGACCTGTAGCATACTACTGAAGTTGCTAGTCAATAAGTATCAAATATATATATATATATATATATATATATATATATATATATATATATATTATTGGGAACGATTAAACATATACATCTCTTTTAATCTTTAATTATTCCTGTTGTAGGCAAAATTTCAGGAACTGAGAGTAGGTTACCCCAACAACAACAGCAGCAGGTTATCCCGTACCGTTGTAGGTTAGGAGATAAGAGGTTAGTGTGATAGTGTCTTGTTCTAGGCGGCTAGGAGTTCCAATTGTGTTCTTAATACTTCTTTAGGATCGAAAGTTAGGCTATAGTATATATAGCGGCCCTTTGTGTACATATTATTTCCTTGCGTATGCAGTATTGTGCCTTTGTTGATGTTTAGTGTTGTGCCTTTGTTAATGCTTAGTGTTACTCCGTTGCTTCCTATTTTCTGTCTGAATTCATTTGCTGCTACTGATACATTGTCTCTTTCCTTTTTGTGCCGAGGGTCCACCAGAAACAGCCTCTCTATTCCTCCGGAGTAGGGATAAGGTCTGCGTACACATTGCCCTTTCCAAACCCCACAAGTGAGATCTCACTGGGTTGTTGTTGATAATTGATAAGAACATTAATTGTCAAATCCTTAGGTTGGCCTATATATCTGGATTTCTCATACCTGTGCTTTTTCTGCCAAATTAAAGCCCACTCTGCGGTAAAACAAATTAACAAGTATAAAGAAGTTTAATACTCATTACTCAATTACAAGTAATTTCTTAAAGATAAATATGAACTTGTAACTTTAAAAACATGACAAATGACAAGTTTTAGCAGATAAAACGGCATCAGTAGTATAAAAATACAATTGACCTTCAATGCAGATAGGGTACAGAGAACATAATGAAGAATAGGGGTGGCGAGAAAGGGATGGCAACACAGTGGCAAACGAATATAAGAAGACAAAAGTTCTAATGGACCGAACTATCAATTTATTGTTAGAAAATGACTCTAGCGAATGGGGTAAATGTATAAATATTGGCGGAGTCTCAAGTTCCAATGTTCGAGAAATTTCAATGACAAAATTACATAATAATGCGCATCATAAGTTGGGCAGAAATTTAAAAATAGTCAAATTTATAAGATATCGTTCAAAAGTAGTCATAATTTTAAAAGTAATCAAAATTTAGCCACTTTTCATATAAAGATGAATTTGAACTAATGCACTGTTCAAAATTCGGAAAATACTCTAGCATAAGTATACTGATATACTGGAGTTCTAGTATAATATACCGGTCCAACATAATATGCTGGAAATTCATACACATGTGCTCCAATCTCTAATATGTTATGCTGAAACTTTCCGCGAGTTGGAATTCCAGCATAATATGCAAGAAGTTCATGCACATGTGTACCAATCTCCAATATATTATGCTGGAACATTTCGTATTGCAGCAAAACAATGGCTATTTTTCAATGACTTTACAAACGCTGGCTATTTTAGAATAACCAGTTTGAAAACTGGCTAGCCCGTGCTATTTTTACCATAAGTTGACCTTGCAATATTTTAGCCCACGTACAAGTTTGCAAATGTGTAGCCAAATATCAATAAACTTATAACTGATTTTTTATTTATTTTTTATTGTCTATATCTTCAGGCATGAAACATTGTAAGTTTCCATTCTCCTTTTTCTTCAAGTTTCTACGGACCTATCACAACTACAAAAACGCAAAAGCATACGCGAGAAATCTAAAATCTCATCTCCTTTAATGCTAATCTTATTAAATTTCGAATATGATTTTGTGAGAAATTTAGAGTGAGTATTGTTTGAACTTATTAGAAATAATCTAAGTAGGTTGTATACAAAGTTTGAAATCGTTTGATGGAGATTTGGACTAGTTTTAAACAAGAATTGCAAGTAAAATCGTACAAAAAGTTCGTCAAAGATGCTTGTATACTTGTATACAAAGTTGTGAAAGAGGAAGAAGAAGAACAAAAAAAGAAAAAGAAAAAATAAATAAATGGGGTCGGTTAACTGGTGAAAAATAATTTTTAGAGTATATACAACCTACGCCATATCAGGTAAGAGCTTTAAACGTGGATCATTTTTTGATGAATTATTGGGCCAAGTGACAAAGAACGTAATTATCCCAATTTCGAGCTCAAAAAATATATGCAGGGCTCGACTTCATTACCTTTTCTTGGAATTGGAGAAGAGAAATACAAAGAGTTAGTAGTGTTTCATGACAAGAAATGACTATCACACAAAGTGAGTGCGGAGAGATGAGTGTCATAGGGTAAAATGTACAATCTAAATTTGTTATTAATATAATGTTATATTGTTCTCTCTGGCCCAATGTGTGCATGGAGTATTTATCCAAAAGATCTCATCTTATTAAGAGTATCCATCAACTTATAAGTAATTTTTTTTTTCAATTTTCATATTGGACTTGTTCATACACACCAAGTTCCACATGACTCATTGCTATTTATGGGTTAAGCTGAAGATTAATTAAGTGTCACCCATAAGATTCGAGTATTTGTGATCACTAAATATCATAGAAGAGGTTGTATGCGTCTTTGAAGCTACGAGTATAGACAGTAAATCGGCTAAAAGATGAGCAAAGGCACTAAGCGGGCCTACGCCATCACTCAGCCAATTTCATACTCGTCTTTCCAAACCGATGGCTCTGATACTAGTTATTGAGTAAAGCGGCCCAAAGATACTCTTAACATGGGTGATATTGTGCGCATTGAGTGTAGCCCGCATTATATTTTTCAAAATGCCTTATACTAATAAGCTCCCGTTTGACCATAAATTTGGGAGCTTTTTTCAAATTTTGTTGTCAAATATCTGTTTATTTATAAATTTTAATCATTTTCTCAAATCCCCAAAACAACTTTGGAGTAGTTTTAAAATTTTGAAGTTTTCTACTCATAAATATTTAATTCTTTTCAAGTAAAATACATGTCCAGACACAATTTTAATTTTGAAAAACTTTTTTTTATCTCTTTTATCAAAAACTCATTTTTTCAAGTTTCAACCAAATTTATATTCAAACACCAGCTAAGAATATCCAACATCTGATAAATAGATTTTCCTTTTAAATTTTTTATGTGAAATTTTATTTACATATACCCAACAATATGCATTTGTAGGCGAAGCCAGAATTTTTAGTGTGCCTTTCTATCACGTATTTAATGCCAAACAGAAAAGTAAAGTGACCATTATGCTCTAAGTCACGTACTTAATTGTGATACATGCATCCTTTTCTAAAATATGTTACAACTTACAAGGACAAAATATAGAGTGAGCTTAGAGAGACAACGCCGTAGTACGTACTACCATTATTGGCACAATAGTAGGAGAGCCACTATTGACCAAACATTCCAAGAATTCTCTCTTTCTCTTCCCTTTTGTTTCTTTAGTTCAGTAAAGAAATAATATATAGTAAAGATGGAGGTACATGTTTTTCTAAGGGATGTGGGATTATCATCTAGTAACAAGGAAAGTTTGGATAAAAAAGTTTGTTGAATTAGAGTGGTTCATATAGGGTAGAAGCTAAGTACGTGGTCAACTTGAAGAATGCACCTTTTATTAACGTGCAACCGTTGAGATTGGTTTGAAGTTCTTTTGTTTTACACACACACCCCACCCTCAACGATTTTAGAAAGAACCTAACTTTCTTACACTTTGCAATTATCTCTCAAAGGTAATTCCAAATTGAGGGTATGCATATGGGATCTCAAAATTGTGTATAAGTGGCAGATAGTGATTAGCTGTAACGATCCAAAACTATCACCGTCGGAATCGTGATGGCGCCTAACGTTTCACTTGCTAGGCAAGACAACATTAGAGATTCAAAACACAATAATCTTAAAACTTATGGCGAATTATAACAATTTAACACAGGATGAATTAATAAGAAAACGGAAATTCATAACAACACCGTATATTTATATATATAACCAGCCATGATCTGGAGTCACAACTCACGGACTACTATGAATTATCTACAAATATATGGCTGAAGGAAAAATACAACTGTTTATGAGTCAAAGAAATAGTAAAATGAACAGGTAGAAGGGGACTCCAGGGTCTGCGGACGCCAGGCAGATCTACCTTGGGTCTCCTATGTAGGGAAGTCAACAACAATTCTCAGAATAAGCTCGGACCGACAACTGAATCTGCACAGAAAGTGCAGAGTGCAGTATCCGTACAACCGATCCCATGTACTGGTAAGTGTCGAGCCTAACCTCGGCGAAATAGTGACAAGGCTAGGACAAGACACCCACAAACAACCTGTGCAGTGTAATCATACATGTAGCAATAACATCAATAGAAGAAATAAGACATGAAATATTGTGAGGGGACATGCTAAGGGGTTCACAATGTAAGAAATTAGAAACAATGATATAAACGGATCCATCAAAATGCCTTAAATAGATAAAACAAGTAAGAACAGTAAAAGAAACTGCACGACATCACCCTTCGTGCTTTTACCCTCAACCTCACCATATGAAAGAGTAGAACGACACGACATCACTCTTCGTGTATTAACTCTCTCATAATATAACAGGGTATCACCCTTCGTGCATTATCACTCACAAAATATGGCACGACATCACCCTTCGTGCTTTACACTCTTTCTCACTCAAAACAAAGATCAATAACAACGGAGAGATAGAAATATCAAAAATCAGTCTTGCTCCAATATTTAATGCCACAATATCAACTTCAACCTTGAGCCAATACTCAATAATTACCAAATTTCAGCAAAAACAGGATAGAAGTTGCCCAACATAACAAATGGCTACGCTAAGCATGAACAATATGATTAAAGACTACAATAATTGCAAGAATAGGACTCACTAACTCGACAACAACACATAGATGCTCGTCACCTCACCTATACATTGTACTCAACAACCAAACACGTAGCAAATTGGAAAATAATACCTAATCCCTCAAGCAAAAGTTAGACACGACACTTACCTCGCTCCAAAGGCCAAATTCAAAGCTCAACCACCTCTTTTCCTCTAGATTCCACCTCCAATCCATTCGTATATAGTCATATTTAACTTACTAACATTAATTATTGCTAAAGAAATCAATTTCAATATATAATTATAGGTTTCCCAAACGTTCCCCCAAAAAAGTCATGAAACCGACCCCGGACCTGCTTGGTCAAAACTCGAGGTTCGGACCAAAATCCGTTCACCCATTCAACCCCGAGCCCGAATATGTAATTAGTTTTGAAATTCGACCCCAACTTGAGGTCCAATTTCCAATTTCCCAAAATTCCTAATTCTACCCAAACCCCCAATTTCTACCATGAAATTCCTAGATTTTAGGTTGAATTCTTGTAAAATGAAGTGAAAGATTAAAAGAAATGAGTAAAAAATCACTTACCTATGATTTGGGGAACAAATGATCTTTGAAAAATCGCCCCCAGGTCTTCTAACTTTTGAAAATATGGAGAAATGGCTTGAGTCTCGAATTAATGAACTCACTACCCATCGATCTTCTCACCTGCGGTGCTTTGGCCACACTTGCGGATCCGCGTATAAGGACCCGATGTCCGCTTCTGTGGAAAAATGCCGGGTCTACTGGGGCCGATCCTGCGGACTAGGTTTCGGTTATGCTGTCCCGTTCATGCGGAGAAGGTCCGCATATGCGGAAGATGGCCTCCCAGCCTTGGGTCGCACCTGCGGGGCTTTGGCTCGCACCTGCGACCAAGGGCTCGCAGGCACAGGCACACCAGATCTGGTGCACCAGCAGCCCTGTTGAGGTTTGAACTCAAATTGCGCATCGCCTGAATGGCACCCGAGCCCTCGGGACTCCAAACCAAACATGCACACAAGTCTAAAAATATCATACCGACTTGCTCGTGCGATCAAATCGCCAAAATAACACATAGAACTACGAATTTAGCACCAAAACATATGAAATTCTCAAGAACACTTTAAAATTTCTATTTTCTTAACCGGACATCCGAATCATGTCAGATCAGTTCCGTTTCTCACCAAATTTCACAGATAAGGTATAAATATCATAATGGATCTATACCGGGCTCCGGAACCAAAATACGGATCCGATACTAACAAGATCAAGCATTAACCAATTTCTTAAAACCATTATAATTTCAGTCTATCAATTTTAACAAAAAATTCATATCTCGAGCTAGGGACCTCGTAATTCAATTTCGGGATACGCCCAGGTCCCATATTTTATAACAGACCCACCGGAACCGTCAAAATATGGGTCTGGATCCGTTTACTCAAAACGTTGATCGAAGTCAAGTAAAATTAATTTTTAAGGCCAAAAATTATTATTTCTTCAATTTTCCACATAAAAGCTTTTCGGAAATATGTCCGGACTGCGCACGCAAATTGAGGAGGGTAAAAAAGAGATTTTAAGGCTAAAGAGCTTAGAATAGAGTTATAAAACACAAGATGACCCTTTGGGTCATCACATTAGCACCCAAGACAAGACATCAACAAGAATGTAATGTGGTAAAAGGTTGCGCTATGTAGAGGAGGAGACTATGGACCAACAACAATAAAAAATTCCTGTAATATTACATAATAAGGTATAAGAAGATTAAAGTGTACGCAAACCTAAGGAAATATGACACTATGGTTGAAATTTTTCATCCCCGTATAGAATTTCGAGTTCGAGATATAAAAACAAAAACCTTTAATTTTTGTTATTAACTCTATTTAGGGTGAATATAAACTTGTCGGACACATCAATTCCGAATTTTGAATGTTTGTTTTATTTTAAAAAATTATTGAATGAAAAGGGGATTGCTTTCCATCTTTCAATTAGGTAAGTGGACATTTGGATATAAAAATATTATTTTTCTGAAGAAAAAAATGAAAAACATTTCGAAAAAGAATGGTATTTAAAAATTAGAGTTATATTTGGACATGAATACAATTTGGAGTTTTAAATTTTGAGAGCGATTTGAAGTGAAATTATTTTTTTTTAAAACTTTTTGGAGCTTTTTGAATTCCAAAAAAAATTCGGTTGCATACATATTATTCTTCTGTCACGACCCAATTTCGGGCTACTTTTACTCCCAGTTGACTTTTCCAGAAAAAGGTATTACTCCCAGTTGACTTTTCCAGTATAAGACTACTTTTAGAGACTAAGTGTCTCAATTCTCACTACAACCATTCTGCACCCAAGCCAGCCGACTCTAACACATCATAAAAAGTATAACCAACCTATGACAAGGCAAAAACAGTAATAATAATGCATGTTCTACGTAACGACCGGCCGGGTCGTTACACCTTCTTAGGCCCAACTTATGGATCTACACTGGATTTTATTAATAAATACTAAAAGAACGTAAACTAAAATGACTTTAAAATGGCGTGAGAGGAACCAATGTGTTACTTTTTTGGAATCAAAGCACAAAAATATGTGAAAAAATAACTGACGACCAATTTATAAATAATATATCTATACAATACGCTATACCTCAACGACACGTTTGTCTGTTAAGGTAGAGCGCATGGGTTGTGTCTCTCTATGTAAACTTTACTGGCCTGCCAATAATTGATTTGAAATTTACTGACCCACCAATAATTGAGAGTATAGCGCATTCATATACGCGCTACACATATAGCGCGTATTATGCATGCGCTATACCCTCAATTACTGTACCCCAAACTGGTTTTTTGCTTATTTAAGAATTTTTAGAATTTCGGTAAAAATCCATTCAGGATCCTTCAGGTCTTCTGAAATATTTGTTTCCTTAACTTATTTTGCATTTTGTCATAATGTCCGAAGAGCGAAAAAAAGGGTTGCATTATATTGGGGGGAGTGAGGTTGTGGTGGATAATTACTCATTACTCTATAGTTTTTCTCCACAGTGTACTATTAATTTGCCACTTATGATGGAGTACGATATATTGATTTCGTTGTTATGTAAAAAATGAGTGTAAATGTTCGATTAATATTAAAGTAATCACAAGAAATCTGTATTCTGTTACTCCGCAAGGGGTTGATTATTATGCCGAGTTTAACATCGAAGACGATGAAACTTTGACAGATTTTTTGAGGACTCCGGATGAACACCCAGAATTTCTTATGATAAAAAGGTTGGAAATGCACGTCAAGGCTCAAGACGTTCGCAATATTGATGTTCCGCAAAATAGGGATAACCCTCAATCATCGGGTGATTATTTTGGAACAGTTTCATCCGAACAGGTTGTGTTGACATAGTTTGGACAGATCTAAACTTATTTCCTCAAGCGAATGAGGACCGAGGACATAATTTCTCTCCTAGTTTACATAATCCACAATTCGAGTAGTAAATTTCAATTTTCCTTTATTTTACGATGTTTTTTTTTATAAATTATTTTTCTATTAACACCTATATATTCCAAAGGGTACTAGCCAGTTATGAATTTTACAAGTTATAAACCAACGGAAAGTTGGAATATGCCTACTTTTGGTGTGTTGGATCAAGGTGGTCTATCCGGGAGTCATCAACAATAAAATAATGTGCATCATGGGATATCAACAGATTATGATCAGTAAGTTAAATGATAAAGTTTATATGTAATTTTTAGATGAATTTGAGAAACTCATTATTTTATTGGTTGTGTAGTGAAAACAAGCAACTTGAACGTCATGTCCTTACTCAATTGCCCGAAGACGGTATACTTAATCGGGATCTAGCATATGCATAGAGTCAGGAAGATGATAGTGATTATGACAACAATGTTAATAAGTCTGGAGATGACACACCCTTCTCTGATGAGGGTGATGATGATGAGGATGAGAATGATGAACCTTATTTGACGAGGTAGCATGATGCCACCAATGAACATGCTTCTTATATGTTGACTCCACCTCTTGTGACCTAGAGCGTACGAGTCCCATATTCCGTTTCATTCAAGGGAGATTCCTTACCTTGATCAGCTTCCCAGTATGCCGGATGTGGATGCCCTCACAAGGGATCTTGACGACATTCAGACAGTAATATGGGATGAAACTAGACTAATGGTGCTGTCAAAGAATATGTTTTTTTGCTTATAAAGCTTACCTAAGCAGCGCGGTGCGAATGTACAACATAAAAGAGTGTTGTGAGATCATAGTGCATGTGTCATCTCCAGAAGTATATAAGGTTATTTGTCATAAATGGTTTCAATGTTGTACATGGATGCTACGTGCAGGAAAGTTGAAAAAACAAATATGTGGATTATGGAAAAATACATTGGCATCCACACTTGTGAAATGGACACATTCAGTGGAAATCATTTTAACTTGAATGTTGACTTGATTTCCTTAGTCTTGATTCCACACATTGAATCGTCCATAAGGTACAAGATTAAAGAGTTTATAATTGTTTACCCTTAAAATTGGATAACCATTAAACTTATAATGTGGTTTTAAGGACATGTGATTTCACCTAATACCAATTGATAAATATCAAGATTAATAATAGAAATTAACAATAAGATAGATCAAACCAGTGTTGAAATGGAATTCTGCCCTCGAGCTAGACTATCCTCGAACTACTCGATATTAAAACAGTTATGAATAAAGCAGAAATAAACTGAAGAACAAGAATGTTTAAGCGGGAGAGAAAGTGTTATATTTCTTTGATATCTGTGAACAATGTGTGTTACAAATGATTAGATCTCTCCTTTATGTAGTAGAGAAATTCTACTTATGGTATAACTCTAATTACAGATAGAAATTCCATGATTAGTTAATTAACCATTTCTGATTTGATTTGTTCCAAGATTTACGCCATGATCTTCGACCAATCACGGATATCCCGCCTTTATATTATTGTGCTATATTCGATCTTGCTCGATGTCTATCTCATTTGTTCTTGATCGCTAGCCTCGATCTCGACAGGTACCTCGATTTCGAACTCGGTACATTGTCCTCATGCTTCGGTCTGATCCACTACGAGGCCGACCTTCGATGCAACTCCTTGGTCTCGGTCAAATAGTAAAATTGAGTGGGCCCAGTTTTAACCATATACAGATAGTCCCCTCGATTTTGGAGTGTAATGATAAGAAACAAATTGAGCCTTCTATTTTTTACCTCGACCTGTCATGCCGTCATCCTCGTGTCGTAAGCGATGGAAGTGACCGAAACGTCTCGTCGGTACAGTTTCCCAAGTCATTAATGAGTGTCAGCTGGTGGTCGGACACTATTGCCTTTGAACCGTCGCCTTGAATCCCATAAATAGGCCCTTTTCTCATTGATTCAAACTTTACTTTCACTTTCTTCTAATCTCCAAAGCTTTTACATCTCTTAAGTTCTTCCTTTCTAAAAAATCTTCAGGTTTTGTTGTTAATACCCTATCAAACATTACGTCCTATTATCTTCTTCTCTCTTCAAACTCACACCAAAATGGCAAAAATGTCAGAAACTGTTCCTCAAAAGGAAAATGCTTCTTCATCGCGGCCGATCGACGAAAAAACACCGGTGGAGCTGTGCCCTAAGGAGTGTGTTCCCGGAGGTGCGTCCTTACTTCCGACTTTAAGATTGATAAAACTTCATCGGTCCCTGGTCGATGCGAGCCATTGTCGAGGTATATATGCTCGATAACTGAGAGCTTCCTTAAGCAGGTAAAGAAAGACTGCAACTGAGCAGAC
This sequence comes from Nicotiana undulata, assembly GCA_005239495.1. Taxonomy (NCBI): domain Eukaryota; kingdom Viridiplantae; phylum Streptophyta; class Magnoliopsida; order Solanales; family Solanaceae; genus Nicotiana; species Nicotiana undulata. Next base: position 1,932 of record ML290155.1, on the reverse strand, counting down.
AAAAAGGTGGCGATTTCGGCCCAGAAGAAGACATCACTACCCATGTGGAAGGGTTTCTAAGTGTTTACACTTACCCTTTCATGGTGGGCCCCCTCGATCTCGCGATCATCGATTTTTTACATAAATATCAAATAACCCTAGGTCAAATCCATCCCTCATTTTGGCGGATTGTTATTCTGCTCCGATTCTTCGTGAGCAAAGTCGTGGGGTTCCCTTTCACCCTCGACCACCTCATCAGATTGTACAACCACCGTCTCTATCAAGGCGGGTTAATAAAACTCAGTGTCGGGCAACCAAGATGTTTTTATAGAGCATAGATGAGGACAAAGATCGAGGATGGATGGTCCGGTTCGTTCGAGTGAGGACTTCCGACCTAATCCCGGCTGAGAAGATGCCATTTCCTGAGAAATGGAATATGAATCGTAAGTACTATCTCACTGTTGGCTTCTGTGTATTATTTTGTTCCTTTTCTTTTTCTCATTGATATCTTTTTCCATGATGTAGCAGTTACTTGGATTGTATGTCGAGTGCTCGTGGCGCGATTTAGCAAAGGGCCGATGGGAGGCCAAGAATCACGGTAATCCCCCTTTCCATGTATTTGATGATTTGATTAAGATATTCATCTTATACTTACTCAATTTCTTGTATACAGGACTGGGCAAAGATGCAGTCATGAGGCACCCGTCTGGTGGGGAGGAGACTTAGACCCCGGTCCCGAAATTGGAGAAGGATAAAAAAAGGAAAATGGACTCAACCTCTAAGATTCCAAAGCCAAAAAAATCCGGCTCGTTAGTCGAAGCAAGACACTGTCGCCCTGCCTGCGGAGGTGATTCGATGCCTAAGGGAGGATGAAGAAGAAGACGATGACTCCGAGCTGGTGGTCCGAGTGAAGAGGAACACCGAGGCCTCAAAGGCCATTGAGTTGGTGCAGGATGCAGAGACTTCATCTCGAGAAGAGGGGGTCTCGGGAAGAGACTTTGGCGAAGTCCCCGAGTCATCTAGGACGGAAGATACCTCCCATCATAACGAGACAATGGTGGGTACGATTGTAGGGGACAACTCCGAGGCCCTTCAAAATGAAGAGAACGCCCCAAGTGACCCACATGGGGCAATAGTAATCGGGGACTCGCTGACTCTCCCTACATTTTCTGAGGAGGCGATTCGGGAGGCCCAAACTATGAAGACTTCCCATGTAGAAGGAGCCCACGGAGGAGAGGACCCATTTCGTGGTTACTTTACTGGGGTTGAAGACGCTTGCGTCCTGAGTGAAGCATTGAGTCTCTTCGATGAGGCTCAACAAGCCCTGAATCGGGTAAGTCTCAATTCCCTTCGCCAACATCACACTTACGTTTATTTCTTCATTTCCTGTCTAACTTCCTTTATTTTCTTTTCGTATAGGCTTTGGAACTCCATAAGGTGGCATTTACCAAGTCCCGAGCCGATGCGAGACCGATCTTCAAGGGCTCACGGAGGAGAGAAATTCCCTCAAACTTCTCAGCGGGCAGAAAGAAGAAGAGATCAAGGACCTCCGAGCCGAGTTGGCCACGACTCATAAAAAATAGACCAACCTGATCGAGTAGGTAATTACAATCTTAAAAGCTTATGGACTCGATTTGGGAATGATGGCTAAACTTCAATCTCACAGGTTCAGCAGAAGGTCGATAGGATCGAGCAGTTCCGTGAGTAGGTCAATATTGTCACGCCCCAAACTAGGGGAGGCACGACTGGCACTCGATACTATATTCGATCGAGTTAGCCACTAAACATACTAGCTAACTAAACTGGGGGCCCAAAAGATCGAGTAGCGCAACATCTGAAATACTAATCCTGGACTATTGAGGTCATGGCCTGAATAATAATAATCCATAAACAAAAAGGTAGACAAGCCAAAATAATAAAGTACTAGCTGGCCGACGAGGCTGCGACTGAAGA
>MDKH01047537.1:0-20124 GCA_005239495.1 Nicotiana undulata | reverse complement strand
ATATATATTTTCTACAGTTGTATCTATGTAGCCGCCCGTTGACACTGTGACACTAGTCCTGGCACACACTTATTGTAGTTATCGGGGTTGTATATGCATTGGGCCTAGCTGTGGCTCAGCTTATGTCTACGGCCTTACCCCATGTTGTCATTGTATTCCGCACTTTCATCGTTATTGTTGTTCGTTGGCTTGCCTGACCTCGCCGTTAGGCGCCATCACGACCTGGACCGGTTTTGGGTCGTGACAATTTGGTTATGGAATATAGTATAAATCACATATTTGAGCTCATAAGGTTATGGGTAACAATTTTCTTCGAAAATTTTCGGAATCTAGGCACGTGGCCCTGGGGGGGTGGGGGGGGAGGGGAGGTGAATTTTAAGAATATGACATTTAGGGTTGGGTTACCTATTTAATTATTGGAATACGAACTTTTGAGCATGTATTGATTACTTTATATACTATTTGATTAGTTTTGGATTGTTCGGCACCAAATATAGATTTTGAGCATAATCTTGGACCGGGAAGTAGGCCCTGACACGAGGTAAGTCTTTTTTCTAACCTTGTAAGAGGGAATTAACCCCATAGATGAATAAATTAGTATGTGTTTCTATTTGTGGGGGCTACGTATGTATGATGTGATGAGAGTACGTGCGTAGCTACTAATTATGCTATAGTTCGGGTAGTCTAGGACCCATATCATGCTATACTTTAAATGGTAGCACCCTTACCTGTTAAGTTGGTCGCTCAAGTCATATTGCTAAATTGATAAAGTAATTTTAAAGGGTTATGTTACACTTATTTGAGGTTGTGAATGGAACACTTTACTGTTACTGAAAAATTTGTGTTTCTTTAAAGTATTTTCTAATTGTGGAGCGGGCCGAACGCCTCGGTAGTAGATAAATGCATATATGGTTCGTGTTGTTAGACCTTCAACAATGCACAATTTAAATATTATTATGTTAGATCGGGCTGTGCGACCTCGACATTATTTGCGCATGATAAATTCTTGGAACTTTTCATAATTGATATTGTTTCAATGTTTTGATGATATGAACCGTTAAATGATGAAAGATAAATTTGGGATTTAATATTTGTGAAAGGAGTATTTATCATTTCCCGTTATTGAGTTTTTCAGTAGTATTCCTGTAATCCATGTTTAGTTATAATTTTGATATATTATTGTTAGCCCATAGTAAGTGTCAAAGTCGACCCCTCGTCACTACTTCTTCGAGGTTAGACTTGATACTTACTGGGTACATGTTGTTTTATGTACTCACGCTACACTTCTGCACTTAAATGTGCAGGATCTGAGGCAGGTGCATCTGGATATCCATCGGGCGCGCATACTTGATCCTGGTTCGAGACCACACGACGAGCTGCGCTTCCGAGCCGTTCAGCAGCAACTGAAGTCTCTCTTTTGATTTATTTTCTATCTATTATATTTCAGACAATAGAGTAGAAATCTTTGGTATATTCTACTAGTATCCCACATACTTGTGACACCAGATCTTGGCACCCACTAGTAGACTTGTGATTTTAATTTTATTCCTGCGGTCATAATTACATTTAGCTGCTTTCGTTTTATCAATTTAAATCTGTTTCTTACTAAATCTTTTAAATTAAGGAAAGTTATTTACTTGGAAAACTTATTAAAATGGGAAATCACTAGATTGTACACTGTTGGCTTGCCTAGCAACGGTGCTGGGCGCTATCACGACCTAAAATGGAATTGGGTCATGACAACATGGTATCAGAGCACTAGGTTCACGTCGGTCTCACAAGTTATGGGAAGGCCTAATAGAGTCTCGCGAATCGGTGTGGAGACGTCTGTACTTATCTTCGAGAGGCTATAGGGTGTTCGAAAACTACTATTTATTCATCTCCTATCGTGCAGTTGATGGTGTACTATGTTTCTTCCTCTTATTCTCTCACATATGTCAAAAATGCGTGGCAGACGTTCCAGACCCGGGAGGGGCTGCTCCCCATGTTGCTAGAGGCCGAGGTAGAGGCCGGGAGAGGGATCCGACTCGAGTTAAGGGACAAGGACATCCCAGAGTTGCCCTAGTTGCACCACCAGCGGATCCAGTGGAGGATTCCATTGTTGAGGAGCAGGGAAAGGTTCCTGTAGCAGAGCCAGCTCGGTCAATTTTATGACAGCACCGGGCTTCCAAGAGGTCATGGGCCGTATGCTACGGTTCATAGATTCTATGACCCATGCTGGTTTATTTCCAGCAGACCCAGCCACATATAAAGAAGGGGGGAGCACAGACCCCTACTGCTCAGGTTCTTGGGCAGGCAACTGTTGTATATCATACCCGGGGCAAACTACCCGTGGGCAGCCAGTTGCAGCAGTTGTACCTAAGCATAGAGAAGTTGCGGCAAGCGAGCAGCAAAAGCTGCTGGATATATGGACCGAGCTTCACCCTCCTGTCTTCGGGGGTGAGTGAAATGAGGATCCCCAGGACTTCATTGATAGGTGCAGCGACAGAATGCACAACATGAGTATATTAGAGTCTCACGGGGTGGATTTCACTACCTTTCAGTTGGAGGGCAGGGCCCGTAGGTGGTGGAAGTCTTATCTTCTTGGCAGACCAGCAGGTTCTCCTCCCATGACTTGGGACCGGACACATGCCTATTCCTGGACATGTATATTCCACGCCCTCAGAGGGAAGAGTTGCGGTTCAAGTTTGAGCAGCTACAGTAGGGTCAAATGTCAGTGATCGATTATGAGGCGAGGTTCTCTAAGCTGTCTTACCATGCACTTATGATACTTCCTACTAAGGCGGAGCGAGTGCGGAGGTTTGTTGCAGGGTTGCACCTAGGTATTCAGTCTAGTATTGTCCGAGAGGTGGAGATGGGGGCTTCCTACCATCTAGTAGTGGAGATTGCTCGGAGGATTGAAGGTTATCGTCATAGGGAAAGAGAGAAGATTCATTAGGACAAGAGGCTCCGTTATTCCGGAGAACTTAGAGATGTCACGACTAGGGGCAGAGGTCAGTTCAGGAGGGGTCAGCCCAGTAGGCCCCATATCCAGCACCGCTGCCTCCACGAGGTGCTCTAGCGCGACCCTATTTCAGCGCCATGGCGGGGAGTTCATACCGCCCACCAGCTCTTCAGAGGTCTTCCAGAGTTCTTCTAGTGCCTATTTCAATGTCATGCCAGAGAGTTCATACCGCCCACCAGCCATTCAGGTTTCTCCCAATGGGTATTCAGGCCATCAGGGTCAGACCTCAGGGCAGCATATCACCATGCCAAGAGGTTGTTTTGAGTTCGGAGATCTCAGTCATGTGCGGATATTTTGCCCCAGGCTTTAGGGAAAAGTAGTGCAGAAAGGCCAGCAACCCTTGATTACAGCACCAGCTGTCCCGCCAGCCATCCGGCTGCCTAGAGGTAGAGTGCATGTGGGTAAGGGTTGTTCTAGAGGTAGAGGCCAGACGGGTGGCGCTCCGGTCAGGTTCTATTCTTTTCCGGCCAGACCAGATGCAGTGGCCTTAGATGTCGTGATCACAAGTATTATTTCTGTTTGAGGTATGGATGCTTCAGTACTGTTTGATCTAGGGTCTACCTATTCATATGTGTCATCTCTGTTTGCTCATTTCCTGGATGTTCTTCGTGAGTCCTTGGGTATCCCTGTTTTTGTGTCCACTCCTGTGGGCGATTCGATTGTTGTGGATATGATCTATTGGTCCTGTGTGGTCACATTTTGTGGATACGAGACTAGAGCGGATCTTCTGTTGCTTGCTATGATCGACTTTGAGGTTATCCTAGGCATGGACTAGCTATCACCATATCACGCCATCCTTGATTGCCATGCCAAGACTGTTACTTTAGCAATGCCAGAGTTGCCTAGATTGGAGTGGAAGGGTTTGTTTGTTAGTACAGCTAGTCTGGTTATCTCTTTTATGAAGGCTCGACACATAGTCGAGAAGGGTTGTTTGGCTTATCTAGCCTATGTTCGGAATACTGCCGCAGAGTCCCCGATGATTGATTCGGTACCAGTAGCCCAGGAGTTCTCCGACGTGTTTCCCTCTGACTTTCCAGGCATGCCACCAGATCATAACATCAATTTCTATATTGACTTGGCTCCGGGTACCCAGCCTATATCTATCCCACCGTACCGTATGGCTCCGAAAGAATTGAAGGAGTTGAGGGAGCAGCTTGAGGAGTTGCTAGCAAAGGGGTTCGTCAGACCAAGTTTATCACCTTGGGGTGTACCAGTGCTATTTGTGAAAAAGAAATATGGGACTATGCAGATGTGCATTGATTACCGCCAGTTGAACAAAGTTACCATTAAGAACAAGTACCCGTTGCCGTGTATTGATGATTTGTTTGACTAGTTGTAGGGTAGTAGGGTGTTCTCTAAGATCGACTTGAAATCGGGGTACCATCAATTGAAGATTCGGGACTCGAATGTTCCGAAGACTGCTTTCTGTACTAGATATGGCCATTATGAGTTTCTAGTGATGTCATTCATCTTGATTAATGCCCCAACGACATTCATGGATTTGATGAACAGGGTGTTCAAGTCTTATATTGGTTCGTTTGTCATTGTTTTCATTGATGACATTTTGATTTACTCTCGTAGCATGGAGGAGCACGAGCAACATTTGAGAGTGATGCTTCATACCTTGTGGGAACAGAAACTATATGCTAAGTTCTCCAAGTGTGAGTTTTGGCTAGATTCTGTAGCATTCTTGGGGCATGTTGTATCAGGCGAGGGCATTAAGGTGGATACCAAGAAGATTGAGCCAGTTCAGAGTTGGCCTCGTCCCACTTCGGCGAATGAGATCAGGAGCTTCTTGGGGTTAGAAGGGTATTATCTCCAGTTTGTGGAGGGCTTCTCATCTACCACAACACCTTTGACTAGATAGAACCAGAAAGGTGCTCAGTTTCGTTGGTCCGATGATTGTGAAGCAAGCTTCTAGAAGCTCAAGACATCTTTGACTACAACACCAGTTCTAGTGTTGCTTTCTAGTTTAGGGATGTATACCGTCTATTGCGACGCTTCACGTGTTTGTTTAGGTTATGTATTGATGTAGGAGGGTAGAGTTATTGCATGTGCTTCACGTCAACTGAAGTCCAATGAGAAGAATTATCCTGCTTCATGTCAACTCAAGGCTCGACAGTTTGATGATCCGCACCTGTTGGTTCTCAAGGATACGGTATGGCAGGGTGGTGCCAAGGAGGTTTCTATCGGTGATGATGGTGTTCTGCGACCACAGGGTCGTCTATATGTTCCTAATACCGATGCCTTGAGGGAGAAGATTCTAAAAGAGGTGCACAATTCTCGATATTCCATTCATCTAGGTGCTACGAAGATGTATCACGACCTGAGGCAGCATTATTGGTGGCGGCTAATGAAGAAAGACATAGTTGATTATGTAGCTAGATGCCTAAATTACCAGCAGGTTAAGTATGAGCAGCAGAGGCCAGGAGGCCTACTCCAGCAGATGACTATACCTGAGTGTAAGTGGAGCGCATTACGATGCATTACGATGGATTTCGTTTGGGTCATTGTTGACAGATTGACCAAGTCGACACACTTCATTCTAGTGGTGACTACATATACTTCGGAGAGGCTGGCCCAGATTTATATTCAGGAGATAGTTCAGTTGCATGGTGTTCCTGTTTCCATCATATCAGATAGAGGCCCTCAGTTTAATTCGCATTTCTGGAGAGCAGTACAAAGTGATTTGGGGACCCGTGTAAAGCTCAACACAACATTTCACCCACATACCGATAGGCAGTCGGAGCGGACGGTTCAGATCTTTGAGGACATGTTCTGAGCATGTGTGATTGTCTTTGGGGGACAATGGGATCAATTCTTGCCCTTGGCCAATTTTGCTTACAACAACAATTATCAGTCCAACGTCCAGATGGCCCGATTTGAGGCTTTATATGGTCGGCGATGTCGTTCCCCATCGGGTGGTTTGAGACCGACGAGGCTAGGTTATATGGTACTGATTTGGTGAAGGATGCCTTGCAAAAGGTAAAGTTTATTTAGGAGTAACTTCGTACAGCAGTCTAGACATAAGAGTTACGCGGATCAGAATGCACATGATTTATCATTTATGGTGGGCGAGAAGGTTCTCTTGAAAGTCTCGCTGATGAAGGGGATCATGAGATTTGGGAAGAATGGAAATTTGAGCCTAAGGTTTATAGGCCCATTTGAGGTGTTGAGGCGAGTTGGGGAGGTTTCTTATGAGCTTGCTTTGCCTCCTAGTCTATCGGGAGTTCATCCGTTCTTTCACGTGTCTATGCTCCGGAGGTATGATGCCGACATGTAACATGTGTTAGACTTCAACATGATTTATTTAGATGAGAGCTTGGGTTATGAGGAGGAGCCAGTTTCCATTGTTGATAGGCAGGTTCGCTAGTTGAGATCCAAGAGGATTTATGCGGTAAAGGTCAGTGGGGCCAACCGGTCGAGGAGGCGACCTAGGAGTCCGAGGAGGATATGCGGAGTAGATATCCACACTTATTCAGCACTCCAGGTATGATTCTAGCCCCGTTCGAGGACAAATATTTGTTTATGAGGTGGAGAATGTAACGACCCGACTGAACGTTTTCTTTTAGAACCCCGTTCCCCTAAATAAAACTCCTCGTATGTGATTTTACTGTTTTATGACTTGCGGGGATGGTTAGTTCGGGATTTGGAAGGGTTCAGGTTGAAATCAAAACAATTAGTTCCTTAAGGTTGGCTAAAAAGGCTAAGTTTGACTTCAGTCAACATTTTGAGCAATTGACCTCGGAATCGGGATTTGACGGTTCCAATAGGTTTGTATATGTTTCCTTTCATCTCTCTAGAATCGCACAATAGACCCCCGATGCTAACATAGAAACACTCCAAGTCCCTTTCATAATCCACCGCAAAAACTCAATCCTTAACCACACAAACGACCCAAAATCCTTAGACACCACACTTAATTCTTGAACCCACTAGAACCATTATCGAGAGTCACTCACTCTAACCTGGTCCCGAATATACATAACTAGCACTAGTGCTTTGATAGAACATGAACACTTCCAAAGAAGCAACCAAATGAATTCCTTTCCTTGCACGTCACATCCACAAAAAGCATAAATTCTGAGTCACCCCCAACATCTGCACATGAATCGATAAGGTTAAATGTAGCATGTATACATCAAATTCCTTGCCCAAAATACCCTTAAGGTTTTCTTTTTCTTGGTCATAACTAATCCACCAATTCACCGATAACCAGAAGTTTCACATGCACACAACCATGTGACCCATTCATAGACGGTGGGCTCCCCACTTATCTTGAAGCTACAATCACATAAATCTGGAACCCACAATGACTATTCCTTCTCTATTACCATGATCTCACACCGTTACTCTGCCAAATTCCTCGAAATCTCTTGTTGAACTTTGCATTAAATAACTCGAATTATCATCTCCAAATACACACTCGACCTCCTGACCGCTATACCATCTTCTTCAAGCGATCCTAGCTCACATCTGTCACGCCCCAAAATCGAGGGACGAGACCGACGCCTAACCGGATGAACCCAGTCAAGCGGACCTAGATTGACTTTCTTACCCAACGTATTACCCCGTGTTCATAACGTACATTATTCCATATGAGTTAGCCAGTTTAGAGTCAAAGTACACGTTACAACATAAGTCCATTTTCCTCTTTTAGTTGTCAACAATAGATAGTACGGAATATACAAGCTACATACAATATTTATGATTTGCGAACCACGATTACGAGTGAGTACAACTACCGCCCAAAGTATACATACACATATACATAGACAACCCACACATTTCTACGGAGCCTCTAAGAGTTCTTAGGAGTTTTACATAACTTGCCGGCAACAAGGCCCCAGCTATACCTTTACAACATAAGCAAAAGAGGATAGTAAAATCCATACGCGACCCCAAGAGGAAGAGGGGCTGACCAAAACTGCTGAAGAGATGAAGAGGAGGCACCACTAACGGCGGGCTGAGCTACCTGCTATAGAACAACCTACATCCATATAAATGATGTAGCGCCCTCGGCAAAAGGGACGTTAGTACTGTGGAATAGTACTAGTATGTATGAACAAACTTTACCGTAAGTACAATCAAGCAATACACAGATAAGAGACAGTTAATGAAACCAACAAGTATTGCAAAGAAATAGAAACAACCCAAAATCAAGAGTTTCACAGATTCTCCTTCAACACCACCATATTCAAGAGTTTCACAGATTCTCATTAATCAACACAATCACAATCCACCCTTATTACCTCGGCCACTCTTATTACCTCGTCCACCCTTATTACCTCACTCACCCTTATTACCTCGTCCACCCTTATTACCCCGTGTTGCGGCGTGCAACATGATCTCACCAGTCAATCACATTTCATAACAACAAGCACCAACAGTTAAATCACAAGGATCTTCATTACAAGGAACACAAGTTCATATCAACAATTCACCATGCAGGCTCAAGGCACAATGATTCCCACCAAGTAGTAATTCATGTACACGGTGTTGCCATAATCGTTCAACTCAATTACATTATTTCACAATACCCTTTTTCATTACTTACCACGCACGAGTTTTAGCCATTATATATACATTCCCACACTTGGGCACATTAACATCCTTTCATTCATTAACACATATTTTCATAAAGATACCCTCGAACATTTACGAGCTTTGCACACAATAAGATAGGCACGAGAAACCACTTTTCACAATCTCAACTAGCATAGTAGTCAACCTGAAATTCAGGGAGTGAAGTATTACGCCTCAACACAAGTGGACAGTCAATTCACATGTTCTCAAACAAAGTACACATACCGTATGCTCGGAAACCAACAAGAGGATTCTACAAAGGTTAAAGTTAGCCATACATACCTGGAGTCGAAATTCCCTTCTAATTCCTATTCCCAAATCACCGGACCGTCAAGCACGTCAATCTAATTCATAATGTAACACATTCATCTTATAATTGGGAATCATGAACACAATTTGAACTCTCCTAGGCATTTATCGAATGCTATGAGACCCCTCAGATTACCAACCCCCTCTTTGTGATTATTTACTCTAACCCACTTCCCTTTTACTAGATTGTGAAAATAAATGAATATGCATGCAAGGTTATTCACTTTCATCTTCAAGAACCCATTTAGGGGAGTTCTACCATTAACAAAAAATCTGGAAATTTAAGGGAAATGGGGTCGGGACTTACCTGTTAGAATGAAGAAGAAGATTACTCGAAATTCCCAGGCCTGAGTGATTTTGAAAAAATCAATTTGATGAAGAAGGAGCTTTCTCTCTAAAGAACCCTCTCTCCCCTCTCTCTATTTTTTCCAAAAATCCCTAAAAAAATGAAGGGGAGGGGTGTTTTATTAAACAGGGGGTCGAGTTTTAAATTTAGAAAATAGGAGCCCCGACACAGAAATGCGTTCAGGAATGCGATCGCATTTCTGCTATGCGGTCCGCATTCCTGTCGCATAGTTGGCCCTCTAATGGGCCAAAATGGGAAAACAATATGCCCAGGTATGCGACCACTATGTGGTCCGCATACCTGTTATGCGATCACATAACCTCCTTCGCAAAACCATGGGGCAAGAATGCGACAATTATGCGGTCCGCATACCCAAAATGCGATCGCATTCTGGGCCGCATAGTTGTCCTCAATTTGGACAGTAGCCTGTCCAGGTATAAGACCATTATGCGGTCCGCATATGTGATCGCATAGTGCGTCGCATAACAACACCATTCTGGAATTTTTCTTTTCAAGTTCGGGGTACGTTTTACTCAAAATAGGTCCGTTTTAAGAGTTTCTACAGTTATAACAACAAAGGAACTTATTCGGGCATTATTCCAGACATAGAATTTTACGGGTCTTTACAACATCGTAGTACATACTCCATGTTGGATAGAAAATAAAGTTCTTCAGAGGGCCTTTAATAGAAATCACGCAATTCCTAACACCTCACAGGAGATAGCCCCCTTGTGTTACCCCATATCGACATCTTCCAATGACGTTGCCCTGATTACATCCACCATGAAATCAGTTAATCCTCTGAGCCTGCACTCGACCACCAGTCAAAAGTGTGCGCTCCCATCAACATCAAATAAAGGTCCAACGATGTATCTGGAACTCGAAGTCATATTACATCCCAAAAACTCTCTTCCATCATATTCAAACTTCCTCAATACAATAGCCACCATCCCAAATGAGATTTATAAACTAGTCATTGTCCACCATGATCCCCAAATCGCTCTAAACTTTCTCAAAGTATGTGTCTATTCTACCACAAAATCCATACGCTACCCTGCCACTCCTACTTCGGTGAAACCATCTCCTTAAGAAACTTCTCGACCTCTACTATTCATACTTGACCTGCTAGCTATTCAACCTCCGTGAGACACCTCCCACTATGTCCTTCCTCATTATTCGCTGCCCAAATACTACCTCAAATCAAAATCCATCTTTGTAGCACCCGAACTAATAAATTGCTACCAACTCTAATCCTCCTCGAAGATCATCTTTCTCGAGCCATCATCAATAGAAACACTGATTTGACTCTGAAATCATTACACACCGCCATTTCTGAAAACCGCTTCTTAGGAACCATTTCACAACACCCTGCCCTGAAGCAAATCAATGAAGACCATTACACCAACGAGCCTTAATACGTTCAAACAAGAACGACGACACCACATCACAAATGATAATTTCCACCAAGTTCAAAAATATCTGATGTCGCTACTTCATCAACCAAGGCCTGAACATCCATAGTCCAATTGCTTTTCATCATCTGTAATTAAATGCCGAACCTCTAAACCATGCACTGAGAAATCCTCATTTCTAGTCATTCACTGCCTCGACACATAAATAAGCACCCTACCATTGCACCAACACTGCACAATAATAATGCATGAACATCATAATAATATGTGCAAAGCCTCGGAACCGCAGGCAACACTAATACTGGGCTGAAATGAGAACAACCTTCCACAAGGAGACGATAATAGCCCGCCCAAATATGTAGGGAGAAACATCCTGTACCACGTCTGTTGTACCACTACATCTCCTTGATTCCCAATTGATAACAAGCACTCAGCATCGTATAAGAATAAGTAGGAAGTAAATAAAGGTATAAGTTTCAACGGAATCAGATCGCATGACAAGGAATCAAAAAGGGAAGTGCACCTAACAACCCTGTAGCCTCTCGAAGATAAGTACAGACGTCTCTGTACTGATCCGCAAGACTCTACTAGACTTGCTCATGACACATGAGACCCAAGTGAACCTAGAGCTCTGCTACCAAGCTGTCATGACCCAATACCTACTATAGGTCGTGATGACGCCTAACGTTTCTATTAGGCAAGACAACAGTGAACTACTAACTTAATTTTTTTTTGAAGTCATGACTCTCATTAGATAGAGAAAGTAATTTATTAAAAATCATAGATACGTACATTTGGATAAGATATAAAGTAAAATGTGTCAATATTGAGCAAAACCATAAACAAATTCTTAAAAAAATCCAAAACCCGGTGTCACAAGTGCATGTGCGTCTGTTAAAGAGTGCAATAATAATACAACAACTATTTGAAAAATAAAATAGATATGTTAAATTAAATAAATCAGATGGAGACTCTGAGGGATCAAGTGCGTAGCATAGGAAACAACTCACCAATAAGTCCCCTCAGCAGTTGCGCCTAGGCGCCAGGATGTCCGTCAAATGAACCTGTCAGATCCTGCACATTCAGTGCAGAAGTGTAGCGTGAGTACCTAAATCAATGTGTACCTAGTAAGTATCTACCTTAACCCCAGAGAAGTAGTGATGACACGTCGACATCGACACTTACTAGCGGTCCAATAAATAAAATGTAGGAATCATAAGCAGGAATGAAATACAACAAGATCAATAGAATAACAAATAGTGGATAACGAAATCCGTTAATAAAATATCATCAATTTAAAAATCTACAAGTGCCACATACTATCTCAACAAATAATAACTAGCAACTAAATATCCGATCTCCAGGTCATAAAGAGAATATCATGCAATTTCCAAGTTCAATCAAGAGGATAATCTCTTGGGTATTCAGACTCCTATCAATTTTACGCACGAATTATGCCGAGGTCGTTTGGCCCAATCCAAAGTCGTTCACGTACATTGCCGAGGTCGTACGACTTGATCCGTGTATGCATCTCATATATATATATACTGTCGAGGCGTTCGGCCCGACTCCCAAGAATAGTTGAAACTTATCGACTTAGACTCGCGTATTTTGTATACATGGGTCAGACACGTTATGTAAGCATGATATTTACCATCAATAGATTATCTTTCCAAATAACTCACGGAATTGATATTCAATCTAACATGATCTCTATCAGCTTTCACTTATTGTCTTCAAGTAATTAAACAAACAATTAAATTCAAGTAATACAATTTATTGCATGGTAAAGTCCTAGGTCTACCCAGACTTAAACATGAATCTAGCTACATACAGAATCTCGTCACCTCGTGCATACGTAGCCCCCACAACAAGTATCACATCAAATACAACACCTAGGGGGTAGTTTCTCCCTCACAACATTAGATAGAAGACCTACTTTGCTCCAAAGTTCCATAATCGTCTCCAACGCCCCCCTCTAACACCTCAAACCAATGCCCATCGATCCGAAACTAGTCAAACAATGTCCAAATCAATCAAGATATACTCTAATTCTTACAGTTTAACAATTTATAACAATTCCCAACTCCGCTCGAAAAGTCAACAAAGTCAACCCTCAGGCTCACGTGTCTAGATTTTGAAATTATTTTGAAATAAACATTACCCATAACACCACGAACTCAAATATATCATTTATTCTTAATTCCATGTCCAATTTCGCAGTAAACCTAAAATAATTACAATTTCTAGGTTTTCTTCAAAATCTCAAAAATTTCCACCAATTTCTATGTTTAAATCGAAATATAATCCATGTATTTAACTTACAACAAGTGGGAATCACTTACCTTGGGTTTCTTGATGAAAACCTCATCAAAATAGCTCCCCCAATTCGGCCACCTAAGTGTAAAATAAGAGAAATGACAGTTAAGTCCGGACATAAAACAAGTATGCCCGCACGCCCGTCACTTGGTATGTGCGTCACCTAAATATCAATCACATAGCATATAATTTGGGTCTCGAACCCTCAGAACCAAATTTGAAGACGTTACTTACCTCAAACCAAGCAAAGTCCTACTTCGGGATGCCCTTGCCTCTCGATTCGGCCTCCAACGTCCCGAATCTAGCCACAAGTAATACAACCCAATAAATTTAGGCTAAGGGATCAATCCACAAGAAAAATATCAAATTATAGGCCAAATCCTGAAATTCACTCAAACCCAGCCCCCGGGCCCACGCCTCGAAATCCGACAAAAGTCACAAAACCCGAAAATCCATTCACGCACGAGTCTAGCCATAAGAAATTTATCAAATCCGACATCATTTGGTCCCTCAAATCCCTAAATTACACTATCTAAATCCTTAACCTCAAACTCCCAAATTTCACCTCAAAACCACACAATCTAGGTGGGGAAAGCAATGGGGAATCAAGATTATTGATAAAAAACGAGTACAAGAAGCTTACCTCAAGAATCCCCTCGAAAATCCTCTCCATAATCGCCAAAGTCCGAGTTCAAAATGTTGAAATGAAGCCTAATTCACAAACCCTCATATTTAAACGTTCTGCCTAGGCCTTTCGCACATGCAGCCATATTTCCGTACCTGCGACACCGCTTCTGCAGTCAACTCTCTGCTTCTGGGGAAGACACTTAAGTCCCCCATGGCCCGCACCTGTGCTCCAGGTTTTGCTCCTACGGACGCGCTTCTGCGACCCTTTCTTCACTTCTGTGGAACCAGCCTTCGCCTCACTACTCCGCATTTGCGGGGCCCTTCTCGCATCTGCGGGATCGCAAATGCGCATTTCCCTTCACACCTGCATTTACTCCAGGCCAACCCCAGCTCCGCATCTGCGCAATCCTAGCCGCACCTGTGTCACGACCCCAAATGCTAACAGGTCGTGATAGTGCCTATCGTGGAACTAGGCTAGCCAACCATCACTTACTACTCAATTTGTTCAATTAAACGAGTTCACAAGTAAATGATAAACATTCAACCATAGCATCAAATAATATAATTAAGTCTTAGCGTTCCCATATTAGCCTAAACAAACCTCTCAAGAACTGGAGTCAATAGTCATGAGCATCTAAGAATAGATAAATCTAACTCTACTAAAACTATAATATCTTTCTCTAAATCAAGTGCTAAAACTAAATAAGGAAGGAAATAGAGAAGCTGTGGACGCTGGACAGCTACCTCGAAATCCCGTGACTGCTGCTAACGAACAAGGCATCTACTGCTCCAAATCGGTACCTGAATCTGTGCACAGAGGCACAGGGAGTCTTTATGAGTACGCCAACTCAGTAGTAATGAAAATAAATCACAGTCTGAGAAATATAAAACACACAGTACAGATGCACGAGTTCACAAAAGCCAGTAAAACACCAAGTCACCAGGTAGTATTCAGCAAATACATAAGTTCGAAATCAGTTTCCAGAAATCTTTTGAACCCAAGTGTAATATCAGTATATTTCAGTAAAATTCTCAGTAAAAACCAGTTTGAAAACGAAGTAAATCATAGTTTGAAAACTCAGTAAAAATCTTCATAAAACTACCCCTTGGGCCAAAATCAATTCTCGTAACAATATCTTTCAGTATCAGCCCATCAGGCAACCTCACAATCACTCTACCCATCAGACAACCTCACAATCACTCTGCCCATCAGGAAACCTCACAATCACTCTTCCCATCAGGCAACCTCACAATCACTCTGCCCATCAGGCATCTTCACAATCACTCTTCCCATCATGCAACCTCACAATCACTCAGCATAAGCCCCGCGGGCATCACTCATTAGGTACCTGCGCTCACTGGGGGTGTGTACAGACTTCGGAGGGGCTCCTACAACCCAAGCGTTATAATAAGCCACAAAATGGCATAAATCACACACAATATAGGCCCGCAGTCTCACTCATATCATATCATCCTCACAATATAGGCCAGCAGCCTCACTCAGTCAGACACTCTCAATTTTCCCTTCAGGCCATAAATATACCGGGCTCTCGACCTAAAAATAGTGTTTCATTTTTCAATAAGAAGTATCAAAATACTCTGAGTGTCAAAACAATTTCACAGGAAAAATACTTAGTGTATAATCATAACATATCAGTGAGGATAATAGTAAAACATCCCCCAAGGGGTAAACAAATCGGCACTAGGCCCTAAACATGGCTTACATCCCAAAACATATCAAGTGTATATATAGTACTATTGGAAATAAGCTTTAAAAAGTTGTTTCTCAACTCAACAGTCGCCTAAGTAATGAATGTATCTCCAAAGTTTCAACCTTTGCATTTCAAAACCCGTGAAAGGGTGCATAGTCCGGGGTTTCGTACCCCCATGACAGGATTTAAAGACATTACTTACCTCAAAACTAGCCCGGAACTATTCCACAACACGCTTGCCTCTCGAATCAACATGCGAAGGCTCCAAATCTACAAAGTTTAGATTTTTATCATCAATATGTTCTTAAGGAACAATTTCCAATCGAAAGATATCAAATTTAACCCAAAAATTCGAATTCGGTCAAAACCCGACCCCCATGATCGCGTTCCGAAACTCAGAAATTTTTATACAAAAGTGTTCTTCGTTCTCTCACAAGTCCGTACATATAAAGAACATCAAATTCAGAGTCTGTTTGGCCCTTCAAATCGACCCCTAAAGGTCTCATAATCTCAAGCCCTAAAACCCAATTTTTCTACTGATTTTCCATGAATTTACACTGGTTTTATGCTCTATAATCATCCATAATCGAGTTTTAATGATCAAAACACTTACCTCTATGAAGAACAAGGATTTCCCTCTTCAAAATCGCCTCAAGAGCTCTTTGTCCGTACAAAAATGGTGTAAAAAGGGGTTTAAGTCGTGGAGGGTTTATTTTATATTTTCTGAACAGTGGTTCCGCACCTGCGGCCACTTAAGCGCACCTGTGGACCCGCACTTGCGTTCCCAGGTCCGCACCTGCGGAGAATCCCCTAAAACTCGGCCTCCGCACCTGCGCCCTTTTTCTCCGCACCTGCGACTTCGCAGGTGCAATCCTCCTTCCGCACCTGCGACCCTCTCCGCACATGCGAGTCCAGTGCCGCACCTGCGGTCAAACTTCCGCAGGTGCGGTTACACCAGCACCAGCACCAGCAGCTGAAGCTGCATGTTTCAAGTTCCAAACTTCCCGTTAACCATCTGAAATCAATCCCGAGCCCCTAGGGACCCCAACCAACTTACCAACATAACCCATAACATTATTCAAACTTAGTTGCACTCTCAAAACACCAAAACTAACATCAAAACACTCAATTTACATCGGATTCAATCCTAAGAACTTTGATATTTCTAAAATCCACCAATGATGTCGAAACTATCCAAATAAACCCCGATTGACCAGAAATTTTGCAGACAAGTCCAAAATGACATTATGAACTTGTTCCAACTGTCGGAATTCCATTCCGACCCCGATAGTCTATTTTCCACTGCCGACCGAAAATCACCAAAACTAACTTTCGCTAATTCGAGCCTAATTCTACACCGGACATCACAAAAATATTCTGAACACACTCCTAAGTCCCAAATCACCTAACGAAGCTATTCGAACCATAAATTCCGCATTCTGAGGTCGTTTACCAATAAGTCAACTCTTAGTTGACTTTTCCCATTTTAAGGCTATTTTTAAAGACTAAGTGGATAAATTCTCATTATAATCACTTCGATTTCAAGCCTACCAACTCTAACACATCAATAACAGTAATACCAATCTACAACAAGTCAATAACAATAATTATAATGCAGGTTTTACGTAATGACGGACCGGGTCGTTACATTTTCCCCCTCTTAAACAAACGTTCGTCCTCGAACGAGTCTAGAACATACCTGGAGTCTCAAACTAGTGAGGATATTTGCTCTGCATCTCCCGCTCGGTCTCCCAAGTAGCCTCCTCCACTCGCTGACCTCTCCATTGCACCTTCACTAATGCTATCTCCTTAGATCTCAGCTTTCTGACCTCACGAGCCAAAATTGCTACTGGCTCCACCTCATATGACATATCACCCTCGAGCCGAATGGTACTGAAGTCTAACATATGAGAAGGGTCGCCAACATATTTCCTTAGCATCGACACATGAAATACCGGATGAACACTCGACAAGCTGGGTGGCAAAGCAAGTCTATAAGCAACCTCTCCAACCTTCTGAAGCACCTCAAAAGGACCAATAAACCGTGGACTCAACTTTCATCTCTTTCCGAACCTCATAACACCCTTCATGGGTGATACCTTTAGCAGTACTTTATCACCTTCCATAAATGAAACATCCCGGACCTTCCGGTCCGCATAACTCTTCTGCCTAGACTGCGCCGTGCAAACTCGCTCCTGAATCAACTTCACCTTTTCCAACGCATCCTGAATCAAATTTGTGCCCAATAACTTAGCCTCACCAGGCTGGAACCAACCAACTGGAGATTTGCACCTCCTACCATATAAAGTCTCATACGGGCCCATCTGAATACTGGACTTATAGCTGTTATTATATGCAAACTCCGCTAGTGAAAGAAACTGATCCCATGAACCACCAAAATCAATCACACAAGCTCGTAACATATCCTCCAATATCTGAATAGTCCGTTTCGACTGCCCGTCGGTCTGAGGGTGAAATGTAGTGCTCAACTCTACATCAGTACCCATACCTTTCTGTACAGCCCTCCAAAACTGAGATGTGAACTGAGTACCTCTGTCAGAAATGATAGAAACCGGAACTCCATGCAATAAGACAATCTCCTTAATGTAAATACCAGCTAACCGCTCTGAAGTATAAGTAGTACTGACAGGAATGAAATACGTGGACTTGGTCAATCTATCCACAATGACCCAAATAACATCAAAACCCTTCGACGTCCGTGGAAGCCCAACTACAAAATCCATAGTAATTCGCTCCCACTTCCACTCCGGAATATCTAACCTCTGAAGCCAACCACCTGGTCTCTGGTGCTCGTACTTGACCTGCTGGCAGTTGAGACACCGTGCTACATACTCAATAATATCTCTCTTCATCCGCCTCCACCAATACTGCTGTCTCAGATCCTGATTCATCTTTGCAGCACCCGGTTGAATAGAATACCACGAGCTGTGGGCCTCTGCTAATATTAACTCTCGAATACCATCCACATTGGGCACACAAATACGACCCTGCATCCTCATAACTCCATCATCACCAATAGTCACATCTCTGGCTTCACCCCGACAAACTTTATCCTGAAGAACTAATAAGTGTCGATCATCATACTGGCGTGCCTTAATCTGATCAAATAAAGAAGACCGAGAAGCCATGCTAGCTACCACTCATGGAGGATCTGACAAATCCAATCTCACTAACTGACCCGCTAAAGCCTGAACATCAAGGGCTAAAGGTCGCTCTGCTGCTGAAAGGTAAGCTAGACTTCCCAAACTCTCGACTCTGCGACTCAAGGCATCGCCCTCCACATTGGCCTTCCCCGGATGATATAAAATAGTCAAGTCATAGTCCTTGAGAAGCTCCAACCATCTCCTCTATCGCAAATTCAAATCCTTCTGCCTTAGCAGATACTGCAAGCTACGATGATCAGTGTAAATCTCACACTGCACTCCATACAAATAATGCCGCCAAATCTTTATGGCATGAACAATAGCAGCTAACTCAAGATCGTGCACTGGATAATTCTTCTCATGCACCTTCAACTGTCTCGACGCGTAGGAAATTACCCTACCATCCTGCATCAACACCGCTCCCAAGCCAACTCTAGAAGCATCACAATAAACCGTGTAAGAACCCGAACCTGTAGGCAACACTAATACCGGAGCTGTGGTCAACGCTGACTTGAGCTTCTTAAAGCTCTCCTCACACTCATCGGACCACCTGAACGGAGCACCCTTCTGCATCAATCTGGTCAATGGTGAAGCAATAGAAGAAAATCCTTCTACAAAACGACGGTAATATCCCGCTAAACTAAGGAAACTCTGAATCTCTGTAGCTGAAGACGGTCTAGGCCAACTCTGCAGCGCCTCAATCTTTTTCGGATCAACTTGAATACCTTCACTATACACCACATGCCCCAAGAAAGCCACTGAACCAAGCCAAAACTCACACTTAGAAAATTTTGCACAAAGCTTCTCCTCTCTCAATCTCTGCAACACGATTCTCAAGTGCTGAGCATGCTCTTCCTGGCTACGAGAATAAACCAGGATATCATCAATGAACACAATAACGAAAGTATCAAGGTATGGCTGAAATACGCTGTTCATCAATTGCATGAACGCTGCTGGGGCATTGGTCAGCCCAAATGACATAACCATAAATTCATAATGACCGTATCTGGTCCTGAAAGCAGTCTTCGGAATGTAAGAATCCTGAATCTTCAGTTGATGATACCCATACCTTAAGCCGATCTTGGAGAATACCTTAGCTCCCTGAAGCTGATCAAATAAGTCATCAATACGAGGCAAAGGATAACGGTTCTTCACTGTAACTTTATCCAACTGTCTATAGTCAATACACATGCGCATCGAACCATCCTTCTTTTTCACAAACAACACCGGCGCACCCCAAGGTGACACACTAGGCCGAATGAACCCCTTATCTAAGAGTTCTTGATGCTGCTTTTTTAATTCTTTCAACTCTGCTGGTTCCATACGATAAGGTGGAATAGAGATAGGATGAGTATCTAGCACCAGGTCAATACAAAAATCAATATCCCTGTCAGGTGGCATGCCTGGCAGGTCTGCAGGGAATACATCCGGAAAGTCGCGAACTACATGAACAAAATCAACAAGCGGAGTCTCACTACTAACATCTCTCACAAACGCAAGATAAGATTCACACCCTTTCTCAACCATACGTTGAGCCTTTAAATAAGAAATCACTCTGCTAGCTACATGCTCTATAGACTCTCTCCACTCAACTCTCGGAACTCCGGGCATAGCTAAGGTAACGGTCGTAGCGTGACAATCAAGA
>ML290149.1:32445-82471 GCA_005239495.1 Nicotiana undulata | reverse complement strand
AAGGGACGCAACAAAATGGCGGCTTTTCAAAATAAAACAAAAAAAAAAAAAAAAAAAAAGGAGCTTTTTGAGATCACTAACATTAACCATTGTAATGGAGGAGTCCTTCTGAGTTAACTTTTGCATTAGTCTACTTTTGGTCTATTATAACATAGCTTTGATGTTGTTCGTATTTATTCCCTCTTTTGCAATTTTAGTTTTCTTATTACTCTTACTTAATATTAATTTGAATGAGTGATGGTAAGAACTACGCTTCCCTCCAAGGTAAGTTATTTCCTTGCAGTGGAGGAAGCAAGATCTCCGTGAAGGAAATTCAAAAAGAGAAAAATTAAAAAAAAGTATAGCTAGTGGGAACTGAATCTATGACGTTAAAAAGGTTTTGATCTCCCTTGACCACTAAACTACACTTTTGGGTTGTGTCAAGGGGATCCAAAATTTAATATATAGAGGTGAAAACTAGATTTTGCCTTATATATACAATGTAATTTTAGCGGTTTGGGTGAACACCCTTCCGCCCTTCTAAATCCGCCCATGTTTCCTTGGTTCCTTTTACTAATGGCAATGAAGGGTCTCACACACAGGGGCGGATTTAGGGGGGCGCAAGGGGGTTCGAACCCCCTTCAGCGAAAAATTACACTGTATATATAAGGCAAAATCTGTTTTTTATCTCTATATATTAAGTTTTGAACCCTTTGACACAGCCCAAAAGTGTAGCTTAATGGTCAAGGAGGTTCAAAATCTTTGTAAGGTCATAAGTTCAATTCCTACTAGCTACATTTAAAAAAAAAATCTCTTTAAAACCCCTTCGCGAAGTTTGTAAAGATTCTATTCACTTAATCCCCCCAAAACAATTGCTCACATGACTGCTGTTTTAGATCGAGGGGATATTAAAGACTTCTTCGCCCAACAAAATTATATAAAATTAGATATTAATTATAAAGTAGGATATGAAATTGTTGTTCAAATCACGTAGTGCACAACCTATTTTTTTTAATATTTGTAGCAACCTAACCCTTGGATTTAGTACTTGCATTTTATTTCGCTGTCAATATTAAAGAATACTAAATATGTCTTGTTTGAGCACATTCGATCATATTATTTTAACAAACTTCTTACAAACACTTTATTTTTATTTGAACGTCAAATATGTCTTATTCATCACATATTAATTATAGTTATTGTTTTTATCTGTCTTGCATTTATTTTGTTTTTTCTTATAGTTATTATATTATTTATTATTTAATATTATCGTAATCATATAACTTTTTATTAGCTTAATAATTAAATTAATGTCTTGCTTAATCTTTTAATAGTCTTTAATAAATATTAATATTTTATTCTTAAAATTTAGTATATTTTTATGATTGTATCCTCTTATTCGAAATTTTTTAATCATTTAAATTTATGGTAATATTTTTAGATATAATTCAAAATTTTAATTATTAAAGTATAAGTATACTCACACTCTATATTTTTTTTTACACATTCTCTTCCCTACTATAAGTCTAAATTAGTTTTATATTAATTTTTTTACCTATAACCAACATAATATCACAATTTATTTTAAATTGTAAATTTGAATTAGTCTAAAATATTAATACATAAGTTATTTGATGATTATGTTCCAAATGTATTGAGTTCTCTTATAATTATTTTTGTATTAGATGGAGTTAAATTGTCTTTCCAAATTTGCTTTAAGGTACAAATTTAATTTTTAATTTTTATTAGTAAAATTACCTATATTAGAAATTTATTTTATCTTTTTTATTTTAATCATAGAAAATAATTTCTTAATTGTTGCATATTATATGTATTTAGTAGTATTTTTATCGTCACTTTATTTCTTTCGCAATATTTTCAAAAATTAAAAAATTATGAAATAAAAAACCTCATATTATATGTATGTAGTAAATATTTTTACTGTCATTTTATTTCTTTAGCAATATTTTCATAAATTTAAAAATTATGAAATAAAAAAATCTCATCTAATATTCAAATAATTATTGTCATTCTATTTTCTAAATTGGACCGCATTTCAAAAAAATTATGCTATGCTTTCAAACTTAAACTAATTGCGCTTAACTGCTTGTTTGGATGAAAGTTACCCATTGTATCGGGTTGTATTATTTTTCCAGAACAATGTTTGTTTTGATTGTTTAGTTAAAGTTGTATTGTATTGTTAAATTCATTGTTCTGGAATAATTTTTGAAACAACCGATTTGGTGTGGTGGGACCGTTTCCTATTTTTCTTTCTAATTATGCCCTAACTTATTACTTTATAATTCTATTTTACCCTTTACCTTTTTTTTTAATAATAGCAAAGTCTCCTTATCATATAGTTCTATAATAGAATTCTACGGGAAGTCTAATAACCTATATAAATTCTCAAAGACAACATCCCAAATATAACCTGTATAATAACCTCCATACGTGAAAAACTCTTTTTGTTCTTCTGCCGCATCTCCATACTCTTCAGGTAAAGGTTTTGTTTTACTTTTGTCTAAATGGAGTCTACTTAATATTTTTTTTAATTTTATTATTATGATCTAATTATGAATATAATGTACTTATTATTATTTTTTATATTATTAACTTGTTCAACTAATTTCGATAGAATTTGCATGAATTTCGATAGTAGTAATATTTTCACTGTCATTTTATTTCTTACGTAATTTGTTTTTTTAGTTTTAAGATACAAATTTAAGTTTTAATTTTCATTAAAAAAATTACCTATATTAGAAATTTATTTTGTATTTAAATTAATTTCTTCATAAATAAGACTTCAATTTCGTGGTATTATCCAGAGTTTGAGCATTCTAATTATATTTGTAACAACTTTCTAATTTCAAATTCAAATTGTCTTTCCCTTTCAAATCTAATAGTAAATTTTTAATAAGTTAAACATAATGTTGCTAAATTTTAATCTAATATATAGTCTTATTACGTTTTATGTGGTCTTTAATTAACTTGTAACTTTTTTTAATATCATTATAAGAAAATATTCTTTAATATAATATAGATAAATATATATTTTTCTAATTATAAAATAAATATGTTTTTAAAAAAAAATATTGCTAGAAATTTTTTAGATTATTTAAATTTTTATAATGTTTTAAGTATTATATATTTAATTTAATTTATTTTATTTTCTAAACTTATGATTTATAAATATCCTCACATTATATCTAATTTATTTCTATTACTCAGTATTTTTAGTTTTTTATTATAACTATTAGATTTGAGTTATGTGGACTGATAATAGGTGAATTTAACTATAATTAGGCCCCTTAGGAACCACATTTTGTATCGTTTTTATGTAAATATCGATAACAATATGCTGTGATTAGTGCTTTTCGTGCATTGCAGGTGAAATATCATAAGAAAAGGACGTTGGAACATTTTTGGAGTCAATTACGGAAAGAAAGAGGCCAATCAAATAATACCCACAAAATGCACCAAGTAATATGCAAAAGCAGAGCTGAAATAGGCCTGCCGCGGTAGGAAGCAACCGCAGATTCAGAGAGCATGTTTGGTCGCGGTCCTGGCGTAACCGCGGCAGAACGCGTAACTTTGATGCGGGCCTGGCCACTGGCAACACGTCGGATGTAAACAGCTTACGGGCATTGCTAGTCTGGTGTTTTGTCAACAAGCGGGACTTTGATGCGGCTAAAATTATTGGAGATGAAATGATCCTTCGGTCACCTCTGTTAACCAAAGGATTTTACTTCCCCTCACTTGTGACGCGCTTGTGTCGGCTAGCCGATGTCCCCACAAACCCTCTTGATGGTTCTTTGGGTCACCGGGCACCTTTTTGAGCTTCTAAGATCACGGTCGGCAGAGATGTCACCGCGCCCATCGAGCTTGATGCTGATGATGACAACGCCACCCCCGTGGCACCCCCTTGGCATTCCTACGATGGAGTTGTCCCCTCTCAGCGATCCCACACTGGAGCGGCTTTCAGCAGGTCACAGTCTAGCAGACCTCGGATGCCCTCGTTGGAGGAGGAAGTGGCGGATCTTCGCACCTCAGTAGATGGCCTGCACGTACGCCTTGATGCTATGTCCAGACGGCAGGCCAAGAGTGAGAGCAGGATAATGGCATGGTTCCGCGCCATTGGGAGGGCTTGCAACATGGACCCCAATTCCGTCTCCGACTCTGAGTAACCAAGAGGGAAGTCTTCTTACCCCCTCTTTGCACTATCTTTATTCAATGTCATGGGGACATGCCATATCTTTCTGTGTGGGGTGGGAGATTTGCTTCATCGTTGTTGTATATATGCAATTAATTGTGTTGGTTTGTTCGTGTGAATAGTTTGTTTTAATTACGTTAAACATCACTGACTTGGCTCGACGATGGACACTTATCGACGGGTTTCTTGAGGGTCAACGTCGAAAAAAAAAAGAAGGGATTTTTTACTTTCTTTTGAGGTAGTGTAGCAACTCCCCCTTGGTTTTTCTTTTAACCACGGTTCTTTTCCAAGGGTTTATCTTGAACCGGGTTAGGTAGATTTTATTTTTAGGACTCTTAGAACTCTTTTGGGGAAAAGATGGGTAAGGGCAAGAAGGCATCCCGCAGTGTACACACCTGCAAACAATCAAAACATACTTGAGGGTGCAACACCTAGGCTCACTTGTAGACTCTTAATCTTATGCCTTAATTTTGCACACTTCGTCTGACTTGAATACTCACTTGAGTGTGTTGACAAACCAATTCGGAATGAGTTACATGCCAAGTGTGTGTGAGGTAGTTCATGTATTCTATGTATGCATGTGATACCTAGAACTTGCTCTGTGTGTGTGCGAAGCGAAATAGAAGTTGTTTGGTTTTAGAGATGATATAGGCATTTCTTTGAGAAGCCTGCATAGTTATGTATCCACATGTAAACAGTAACCATAGTTAACCCCTTTGAGCCTATAGATTGTTTCCTTGTTAACCTTATAACAGCCTTATTCCATATGTTTGAGTAACTTGATTTTGCGAACCTTGTACCTCCTGTAAGCACTTGAATTGTTAGAGAGTATATAAAAGTCAAAGTGTGGGGTGGTAATGTGGCGGAAAAAGGAAGATCAGGGAAATAACTGAAAGGTGCAATGGCTATGAAAAATGGGGGGATGACTTATGAAAGAAAGTGTAAAAAAAAAAAATTATAAGTGGGCAGAACATGAAAATTGGGCCAAAACAGAAAGCTGATGTATTAAAAGTGCTTAGGGAGGTTAGTCAATATACCATAATATACCCTACCCATCCCTTAACCTACATTACAACCAAATGAAGCCTTATTGATCTTAGACTAAACAACTCGATTAGTAGAGTGTTACACTACGAGCAAGATTATGGTGTATCTGTGTGGCATGTGAATGTTCTTTCTTGAGAGTGAGTGAATTCTTCCCATATAAAGTCCCTTGATCTCTTTAATTTTATATGTGTGGGACTTCTCTAAAAAGGGTGATGCGAGGGCATGTAATTCAGGATGAAAAGGTAAGTCTTCACTTCTAGCTAGAGTTCTTAAAGTAAGCACAACTGTGGAATGGTATTAGAGTCTTCACTTGAGGTATGGCCGTTGCACTGCTTAGGGTGCTCTTTTATAATGGCGGGTGTGACATACAAAGGGTAATGCAGTAGACGAGTAGGCTTAAAAGTGTGGTTTAACTTGCTCGAGGACGAGCAAAACTTTAAGTGTGGGGTGTTGATAATAGGTGAATTTGACTATAATTAGGCCCCTTAGGAACCACATTTTGTATCGTTTTTATGTAAATATCGATAACAATATGCTCTGATTAGTGCTTTTCGTGCNCGTAACGTAAATATAGCTAGCGTAGCTCGAGAGAGTGCGTCTAGTAAATTGTCATAAATGCTTGAGAAAGATTTACGATAACTGGAGAGTTCATGATTGATAGAGACAACCAAATCAAAGCTATAAGAACATACAACTAGGGAAAAAACCAACGGGGAAAACCATTACCTTAGACTTTTATTCCAATTGTTTACAACTGCTTGATAGTTATTCTTAATTTATTAGATTCAATTAGCTGTAGTAGAATCACATCACCAATTGTTATTCACAAAGTTTGAAGAGGTTGACTAATAAGAATTTAGTATTTTAAAAGCTTCTCTTGATACGTTAAGTCCCTGTGGGATCGACTATCGGGATAATACCCTAGATTATATTTGCAACGCCCGCGTAGTCTTTTCTTAGACACAGTTGAGCGTGATCCATATTATTACTTTTCTTAACATAATATATAAAAATTTCTCATCTCAAATATAAATAATTTTACCCTTTTTTCTCTATTTATTTTTTATTTTTGATATTATATTATTCAATACCTAATATTCTTACATTGTCATATGGATTTTTATTAGCTTTTTTGAATTTAATACATATTTCTACCACACTCATTCTAGCATAATATAGATAAAAATTTAAAAACTTTCTCAAATTCAAATAAGTTTTATTATTCTATTTTCTAAATTGACTACATTTTCAAAAAATTATGTTATGCTTTCAAACTTAAACTAACTGCATTCAATTCAAATATTAATCACAAATTTTTTTTTTAATTGTTTGAACCCATTATATCTGAATGTTGTAGTAATATTTACGCATAAAATATTCTTTGTCCCATTTATCAATATTAATATAAAATTATTATTCTTGTTATTAAAATATTTTTTACTGATTATCTAAGTTTTTATCTTACCTTATAAATAATTTATATACTTGATGTAAGATCTTATTTTGCCGCTCGAATTTATTTAATTTTTAAATTTAATAAAATTTTAATATCTTAAGTAAATTGTAATTTTATTTTAACTTACTCCAAAGTATAAATAGTCACATGTTATCTCAATCTACGTCCTTCTATATATTTTTTATTTTTTCTATTATAATTTTCAGTTAATTTTTTACCTCCATATTTCTAGCTAATATAGAAAAAAATCCATGGGTTAATCAATATAGATATAGCTACAAATATACATATAAATATAAATCTAGATGTAGATATATAGATTAAATTTGTCTAAGATTTATTTGGATTGAGTATAAAATTTATTAAACTACTTCCATTAATTATTCAAAAAATTTATGTTGTCTTAAAATTGCCAAGTGACTTCTTTTTAGCTTGCCACTTGGCTTAACCACATGATTCACTACTCTCCTTTTAATATAATATAGATTATTATGTAAATATCCTTCTCAATGAAACTACAACAACAACAACAACAACAACAAATACAGTTTGATCCCACTATGCAGGGTCTGGGGAGGATAGTATGTACGCAGACCTTACCCCTATTTAATGCAGGTAGAGAGGCTGTTTTCAATAGACCCTCGGCTCAGGAAGGGCAAGAAGAAGAAGAGGGAAGCAAGGAAGGAACAAAGTTGAAAAGAAAAAAGAAAAAAAAAGGATAAATAGTATCAAATAATAGCAATAGGGAATACAATACCTGAGGTGAACAAAACCACATAACGTAATAAAATCTAAGAATCTGAAGGGATATGTATGCTACTAAACATATCGGTGAACATTATAAACTACCTACTAACCTTCTACCTTAATCCTCGACCTCCACACCCTCATATCAAGGATCATGTACTCAGTGAGTTGAAGCAGCGCTAAAATATCAATATAACATTATGCATATATAGCCAAGAAGTACGTCGTAGTTAAACATGAAAATTTTCGTGGCTAAACACTTTAGCTACAATAATTTTTTTCGTAGCATCCGTAGCTAGAAGTAGCGAAACTAAAAGTTAGCTACAAACTTTAATATTTCATGGCTAAGAATTAATACTTATTGCTACAAGAATTTTTTTGATATGGCTATATTAATAAACAATTTGCCACGGAGAATATATTTATAGCTAAAGATTTAATTTTTTTGCCATGATAAATTAGTTTTAGCTATCAGCCCATAATTTCATAGCTATAAATCGTCAAAATATCCATTTTTCATTATGTTTTATTTGGTGACTAGATTTTTATTACATTTTATTTTATTTATGAAATTTAATTTATTAGATATAACAAATTTTTTGGTATTGCTATTTTTCTTTTTTTGCCTCTAAATATTTTTAAAAGTTTCAAATATACCATATCTATAAATTTTGAATATCACTTTATTATACAAATTGATATCTAAATATTTCAAAAAATTATTCTAAAATACAAATTGTTTATCTAAAGTATTTAACTATAATCTATAAAATTTTGAAGGGATCCACATCAAAATAAAACTTAGTTCTAAGTATTTGATCTCGGGATTGAATATGTTGCCACCACCAAATGATCTTCTACATTCAAGGATGAAATAATTTCACTCTTTGCATCAAGACTGAATCCTTGATCTTCTTGCATTCAATAAATTAAAATGCACCCTGTAAATTCAAAAGAAATAATAATTAGTACAAAAGAATGAGCGAAACAAAAGAAAGATTAATACAAAGATGCAAGTTTGATTTGTTAAAATGCTAGTGGAACGTTTAAAGAGAGAAAAAGTACGTGTAGATAATTCTTTTACAAAAAAATTCAAGGAAAACATTTGAAGCAACGTGATAAGAAAACAAACTTGTATACTTTTATTAAAACTTTTGAAAGGATTCATCTCAGTTTTGTAGTCTTTTTGGCTCCTTCCAACATTACTTTATAATCTTCAAGGATTCAATCAATACTTACCACAATACGACACAATATCTATCAAATTGTTAGAATATAAATTTAAAAATTCAAATCAAATAGGTGTATGGGGATTTGAAAATCCAAAAATATAAATACATAAACATACCTACAAAGAGAAAAGGCATTGCTACCTAACCAATAACTGCGTTGGTTTGCTCTGTTCACCTGTTGTTATCAAAGAAAGAAAAAAGGGAGGAAGAGGGTTGGCGGCAGGGGAGGAAACTCACAAAGTGAGATTGAAGTTTTATTAGGTTTTGGGATTTTAATTTGGGCCAATTGGCCTTTATGTTTTTTTTTTTTTTGGTTAGTATATATTGCTTCCTTTATTTCTTAATACAAATACCGTAAATAAGAGAAATATAGGTACTAACAAACATGAGTAACTAAGAAAATTATCTATGAAAAATATAAAAGATTAAATACATAATTTACACTAATTAAAATAGAAAATCAACTTGCATGAAATTAAGATAAATAAATTATATTCTTCGCAACTTTTCGTCTTATACGATATTGTTAGTTTTGTTATTTACTCCTATTTTAATTATATTAACTTCTTAATTTTAGTGTTTAGTTAGATTATGTTAGTTATTAAGTTAATAAAATAGTATTAGACAATCAAATATACAAATTTTCTATTTATCTAAATTTAGTGTAATTAGTGATCAATTTACATAGATACAAACATATTGTCTAAATTTGATATTGCTTATTCAAACCTAATAAAACTTAATTACATACTTATTTAAATTATATATATATATCATGTTATACTAGTTAGTTTTGTTATACTCTCCTATATCAACCATAAGTGAAACTTAATAATATAGAATTATGTAAATATTATAAAATATCAAATAATAGTCACAAGAAAAACATGATCCTCTTCATCTGTCTTTATCATATTTAATTTTCAATTCTTCTATATGATGTATAATTTAAAATGACACACACATACATACACACAATATATATATGAAGGGGAGCCTTGGCGTAGCTCATAAAGTTATTGTCGTGTGACCAGGAGGTCACAGATTCGAGCCGTGGAAACAGTCTCTTACATAAATGCAAGGTAAGGTTGCCTACAATAGAGTTGTGTGGTCCAACCCTTTCCATAACCCTGTGCCTTGGGTTGTCCTTTTGTACAATGTATTAATTAATTAAAAATTAGTCATCCACACATTAATTAACTATAATTACATTATATTAATAAGAATTGTAGTATAATTATTTTACGATGGACTTAAGTATCAATTTCGTAATTTATTGAAATAGCTATAACAGAATTATAAAAAAGTTAATATGAAATATACTATAGTAAAATAAAATTTGACTTTGTTAAATAAAAAGTAAATTGATAGGCTTTGAGGCTACAATTAGGCATACAAATTATCAATTAAAATTAAGTTTTGCAAATTTAAAGTTTATTAATACTTCAATTTATATTTTCTGTTATTTTGAACAAAAATCTAACTTTTATAGTTAAAATTGAATTTTTCATAACTTGATATTATTTGAGCAACTCTTATTTTTGCTATTGAAATAAAAATAGCCACCTATGAATTTTTATACATATACTTATTATTGCCGTGACAATCCTAACTTTAGACTAAAGTTACATTTAACTTTATCGTCACTTTAAATTTGTGTCTATTAATTTTGTCATGACAAATAGTTTTAATTATTATCTAATTATTTTTTATTTTCTTAAAATAAGAAGATGAATATTTATTTGACTACAAAATTTTGTTTCAAATATTTGATGTGGCTAGAAGATTGCTATTGTTACAACAAATTCACCCTGTGGCAAAAACTAATTGTTAGTTATAAAATTTTGTCGTAGCAATAAATTTGTGGTTATATTATTTTATCGTGATAAATAATGTATCTAATGAGCCAACGATCACGTGACTTTTTTAGAACTCGAAGCAAAATTATTTATTTAGTAACGCTGTGATCTAAATAATTTGTTGTGACTAAAAGATTATTGTTGCTATATTAAATTTCAACTCGTGACAAAAATTAATGATTAGCTACGAAATTCTATTATAACAAGAAATATGTAGCTAATTTAACCTATATTGCCAAAGCTTTTTATAATTTGAAATAAAAATATTCTTTTAGCTATAATTTTTTATTTTAAATATTTTATTGTGGCTAAAACGTAACTATAGCTATAGTAAGTTTTAATTCGTGGCAAAAACTAATGATTAGCTACGGAATTTAATTATAACAATAAATTTATGGCTATATCATTTAACTATTGCCACAACTTTTTTGAACTTGAAGCAAAAATAATCGTTTAGCTACAATATTTTGTTTCATATAATTTATTTTGGCTAAAAGGTTAACTAATGCTACAATAACTATTGATGCGTGGCAAAAACTTAGGATTAGCTACAAAATTTTATTTGTAGCAATAAATTTGTAGCTAAATAGATAGTTATTGCACGTTTGTTAGCAATTATAGCTAATGTGAGGAAGTGGCTTTACGCACTTAATTTTCGTGGCAAAGAAATTTTATAATTTTGTAAATAGCCGTGAAATTCAATTTTGGTGGCTATTATTAGGTATTAGCTATAATTATTAAATTCGTAGCTATAGATACATAATGTTAGTAGTGTATGTTTAACAAGTTTGTGATAAAAGGACTAAGACTTCCCTAATGAGTATGACTCGTGTAGATGAAGATTAAAATAGAGTGCGCTATTGAATGAATAGGAGTCGTGTAGGAGGAGCTTTGAAGCATAATGGAACATGATTAAAAAGGAATGTTACAACATTTAGTATTAACTCTTACATATGGGGAAAAACCTAAGGATGGATTCAAAGAGCAACCATAGATAGAGCACGCAAGCTTTCCTCGTCTGTTTCCCAGAAGTGTGAATGTCTTGAACGTGTAAACCTCTCATAAACAAGCCGAACACCTCTTTCCCATCGACGAGCAGACTGAGAATTGACGGTCATTTGGCTTATTTGGAAGGAAAAAAGCCTAAAAGAATGGACCAAATCAGAGTAAATTTGGTGAGGAGTTGTGAAACTACAAGTTGCTAGTCTTATCAGAAATGGGAATAAGAAGCTTACTATTAAAGGAGTATTTATAAAACTCCGAGAAGATGCCATCAGATTCAGCTTTACAACAATCAATAAATGCAAACCCATGAATTCTTAGTCTATTCTTGTGCAGCGAATGGATGGATATTATATCTAAGTGAGAAGAAGGATTTTGGAGATAACAATAAATAGAATAGTAAAAATTACTACTAGCTGTAGTGGTAAGTAGAAAGGAGTATCTGCCAGTCAATATTGCATAGTCTATATTTCAGTGGATGACAAGTCAACATCATGACAACTTCTTCGTATTCCTCCTAGTATTTCGTTCTCGGAAATTAAACACTAAGGATCGTTTGGTTCGGAGACAATACTTAAACAGTGGTGATATGCACCAAATGACGTGGTGTCCCAATAATAAATGATGATTGGAGACCACAAATATCTCATCCATTTAAATGCTTTGACAGGTGAAAATACAGTAACTTTGTTAACTTCACAGCATGTGAAACTTTAGATTAGGACAAATGTTGGGGCCTAGGTTTAGTCCAGGAAAATATCCTAGAGATTTAAAAAATAAAAAACAAAAAATCAAGTGATGACAAATCTTACCTATTTCGTCGGCACGATCCTCTCAAAACTCATGTCCATACAGGCTCGCACAAACAGGTACTACTATATGAAAGCCTCTATCTGCTTTGTACAAAGTGTGACAGATTTGGCCACGCTAGATGGAATTGTCATTTTCACCAACACCACCACTAAACTTCCTACCTACCATTCCTGCAAACACGCAAAGTCTCTCCCCCCTCCCCCTCCCCACCTGAATCAGAATGGAAAACTATCACTTTCCCTAGAAAACCAACTCCCAACAACGGGCGGAACCTCCAACGAAAACTCTCACCACAAGCTTACCATCCCCATGCAGATGCTCAACATAATCAACAGAGGACAGGAAAGACGGTGGCCGTCAAAGAGCCTCAGGTAAGTCCAGGTAAAGTAACCAACCCTATTTCTACTCGTGTCTGGGCCACCACTAGTAATCACCATTTGTTAAACAACAGTCCCTTTGACACACTAGACCAGATGGACTCTTTGGACTCACCCACTGATTTTCTCACTATTGAGCCTTCCAAAAAAAATTCTAATGGACCTGTAAGCCCAGACGTGCTACATAATAGCACACTGGCAAACTTAACAAACGAGGCTACTAAGCCCACTTCACAACCATCTCTCCTACATAACACCTCTTCTAAAAACATTACACAAAGT
This sequence comes from Nicotiana undulata, assembly GCA_005239495.1. Classification (NCBI taxonomy): domain Eukaryota; kingdom Viridiplantae; phylum Streptophyta; class Magnoliopsida; order Solanales; family Solanaceae; genus Nicotiana; species Nicotiana undulata. The sequence continues at coordinate 69,467 of ML290149.1, read as the reverse complement.
ATTCTAAGCCCAACTAACATGATCATAGAGCCCAATCCCTCGACTGCACTAAACAATCAGAACTCCTTAATTATTAACGACCTAATGGAGACTCCACACCTATCCCAACCCTCTCATGTAGCTCTTACATGTGGCTCAAATATCACTTCAATGAACCCTATAAATGACACATCAGATATTAACACTTACAACTTACACCCAAAATCTATAGCAACCCATTTAGAAGCTGTCTCTTTGCATGCCACTGGCCAATCACCGACCCTCCTTCACCACATACACGCAAGAGTTCTGCAACATCCATGGCAGACAATGATTTACCCCCATGTGATTCACAACTCTCCATGGCTAACCCTAGGCCTAGTATACTACCAGATAACAATACCACAACCATTCATACAAAATCTAACATCAATACCACTACCCCTTACTCCACTCTGCCCAATGATAATATAATGCAACCCCCTTCACCTTCTCAACATGCCACGACCCTGGTTAACCAGTTTCATAGAGATCAACCAAATCAACAACCAATAACTGATCATGAGCGGACCACCTCACCCCAACCCCACAAACCCACTGATTTACACCTCACAAACACCACCACTGGAATACCCTCTACAGTCATGGTTAGAGATGGGGCTATAAGGATATGCCCTAATATTCACCGTGGAACTCAACAACCAGGAAATCATTCTACTAGTACAGAACCCAACTCACTTAGTGGAGATTGTCACAGAGGGTATGAGGCTAGGGATGGAAGCAGTTGCACAGAACCACTAGCCCAATCTCCATACTCCACTGATGGTCGACCATAACCTGCCATCATCGTCAACCAACTCGCCATGGGCTCATCCACCCACTCCTCCGTTATACAGCTTCAACCAAATCATAAGCCTCTTGCCCTTCTATCCACAACACCACACGGGCTTGATATATGCCCCGTGGTTCCAACACATGAACTCTCTCCCACCACCACACACACTCATGTCTCCAACAAGCATCCAAGACCCACTATTACCACTCATGAGTCCACTAGTCACACCACCTCCATCGCCCAACGCGCTAGGAGAACAAACAAGGCTAGAATTATCACAAATAATGGAGGAAACGAGGGAAACTAGGATGAAGTTCATATGACTAAAGGGGTTCTATCTATACAGCGTCAAGGAGCAGTACGCAAAAAAGTTCATACTCAAATGCCCACCTGAACTACTAATATGCAGTGTCAATCTCAAAGAAAATCCGAACCCACATGAAGGGAAATATTCCATGGTAATAATTCCCACCCTGAGGCAGCCGACTTCAACTCAAACTCCACAGGGAGTGTCGCTGAATTAGATACCAACTCAAACCCACAACCTATTATGAATATGATAGTCTGGAATTGTAGAGGTTCTAACAATGGGGAATTTAGAAGGCAATTCAGGTCAATTTTGGATAACTATAGGACAGTCCTGGTTGTCCTCTTAGAGACCCGTATGCAAGACCACACTGTGTTAAAAATGACTATAATTTCTCGCGTATGGCCCAAGTGGAGGCCCAAGGTATGTCTAGTGGTATGGTCTTACTGTGGCATGCTGAACTTGTTACTGTCGAGGATGTTACCATGACAACACAAGAGGTGCATTGCATGGTCCAGGTATGGCCTAATCCTCTTAAGTGGTTATTTTCGTCCATTTATGCCACTAACTCCATTGTCTTACGTAGAACTCTTTGGGAAAATTTAAAATGCATCCATGATTCTTATACAGGCCCTTGGTTAGTTGGGGGTGATTATAATGAGGTAATTAGGGAAAATGAAAATTTTGGTGGTAACCCTATTAATAATACTAGGGTTGACGCTTTTGCAAACTTCCTCAATTATTGTCAACTAGTAGATTTAGGTTTTAAGGGTAGTCGGTTTACTTGGCCTAATAAAAGACGTTTAGGTCACACTATACTAGAAAGATTAGACAGATTACTAGCCAACTATGATTGGCTTCAATTGTTCCCTGAAACAATAGTACAACACCTTCCGCAAATATACTCTGACCATTGTCCTTTACTAGTGGCAGTACAACCTCAAAAAATACCTAGGAATCACATATTTAGATTTAAAAAAATGTGGACAACACGCCCTACTTTTACCTTTGTTGTCTGACAATCATGGCACAATACCTCTTCACTTATAGAAGTTACAGCTAACTTCCAGCAAAATGTGTCATATTGGAATAAGGAGACATTTGGAAACCTTTTAAAAAAAAATGCATAAGCTATTGTCCAGAATTAATGGCATCCAAGCCTCAATCCATTACCCTACTAGCATCTTCCTTCAAAACTTAGAGGTTTAACTAAATCATGAATTTAGTTGTACACTAAAGCAAGAGGAAGATTTTTGGAAGTTAAAATCAAGAATTAACCGGTTAAACGAAGGCGATACCAACACAAAAAAATTTCACATGTTTACCTTACAGAGGCGTAGGAGTAATCGCATCAATGCTTTGAAGGATAATGTAGGTAATTGGATTATTGATCCAATCCAAATACAACACGAAATATTCAATTATTACCAAACATTGTTCCAGACTCAACATCCTTTTACTAACAAACGAAATTTTGAGTCAACAATGACCAATTATTTAAAAACTGACGATCAAAATCAGTTGGATCACCTCCTAACGTTGGTTGAAATAAAACAAGCCCTTTTTCTTTTCAATCATTCAAGGCTCCAGGGCCTGATGGCTTACACCCATATTTCTTCCAAAAATTCTGGAACGACGTCAGTCACTCCATCGTAACTTGTTGTCATTACGCTTTCAACTACAGCCAAATTCCTGAGGAAATTAACATGACATACTTGTGCCTAATCCCTAAGGTAAAAAATGCATCATCCATCAACCAATACCGCCCTATTAGTCTTTGTAATGCGGTCTACAAATTAATCACCAAAATAATTGTAAACCGTATCAAACCATACCTGATAAAAATAATAGGGCCAACTCAGTCTAGTTTCCAACAAGGGAAACGCACATCTAACAATGCCATAATAGTGCAAGAGATCCTTACACACCTCAAAAGTAAGAAAAAGGGAAAAATACGACAGATGCTCTAAAACTGGATCTCAAAAGTCTTTTGATAAGCTTGAATGGTCCTTCATAAAGGACACGCTCCATTATTTAAATTTCCCAAACGAGCTCATATCCCTCATAATGTCTTGCATTACGACATCAATAGTATCTATATTGACCAATGGATCGTGCACTCAGTTTTTTCAACCATCTAGGGGAATAAGACAGGGCGACCCGCTAGTCCCATACATCTTTATTATGTGCCTGGAACGATTATCCCGGAATCTCTTCCACTCAGTAGACTACCTACTATGGATACCCATACAAATTTCTTCACATGAACCACAAATATCACATCTCTTTTTTGCTGACGACATCATTCTCTTGTCTAAAGTAACCACTAACAGCTATAACACAATAATTGACACACTTAATAACTTTACCAAACTATCAGGACAAACAATTAACTTCCAAAAATCTAAAATATTCTTCTCAAATAATTGCACTGCTCAAGCAAAAAACAGTGTTCTCAATTGTTTTAACATAAAAGAAGGAAACCACTTTGGAAAATATTTGGGCTTTCCCATGTTTTATAATAGGCCAAGTAAGTCTGACTTCCAATTTCTACTGGATAATTTCAAAGCTAAACTCGCAGGTTGGAAAACTAGGTTCCTATCCCTTCGGTAGTATAACACTCATTAAATATACACTGTCTACCTTGCCTAACCACATCATGCAATACATCTTAATTCCCAAAAACATTACCAACAAAATGGAGCAATACATGCGTAACTTTCTTTGGGGTACTACTATAACGACTCGACCGATCATTTTGAGGATTTAAGCTCCGTTCGGTGGTGTAAGGTCATAAACAACTTCACATTTGGTATATCGAACTGCGTACATGGTTAGATTCAGTTGCCGGATAATCCAGAGTCGAATTGAAAGAAATATTTTAGTTTTGGAAGCTTAAATAGAAAGAGTTGACCAGAGAGTTGACTTTTGAGAAAATAACCTCGAAATGGAGATTTGATGATTTCAATAGTTTCGTATGATAATTTCGGACTTAGGCGTATGTTCGAATTTGGATTTGTTAGTCCGTAGAACAATTCGGCGAATTTTGGCGAAATTAGAAAGTTGACGTGTTATAATTATATTATTTTATGTGCGGATGAGGTCGATTAATATGATGGATACCAATTGGATATGATAATAAGTGTACGAGGAATATTATAAGATATATGGGGTCTAAGTAAAGTTCTAAGTCCAAGCCAAGTTGGAAAATTGCATAATAGACTAAAATTCCAAGAGAATGCGCATAAGACCCTACTTTGGACGATCATATCTCTCAATATATGAAGATTTATATGGTGTATAACCTATCAAATTAAATCTCTTTGAGTATAGTTTCCAACTCTTCAAACCGTTTGTTATTTGGACATTCCTACACAAAGTTATGATCAAATTACCAAACGTTGGAAAAATGCGTTCCCGTGGGAGCGATTATGCGATCGCATATCAAGTATGTGGTCCGCATACTTGATATGCGACCGCAAAACTGGTCGCAGAGTGCTCCAGAATTGCCCCGTTTTGGGCACCGAGTTGTGCGACGCGTATGCGGTCCGCATGCCCATTATGCGACGCATTATGCGATCGCATCCTTGTTTCGGAGGCTTAATCTTCCTATTTTCATAACCCGACCCATTTTGATAAATAGGCTTTGGGGTTTATTTTGGGGTGATTCTCTAAGCATTATAGAGATAGATGAGAGCATTTTAGAGAGATAAGGAAGAAACCCAACATTCAAACCATCCAATCTTGAATCAATCTTCAAGAATCAAGGAACCCAATCACAAAAATCTTCATCTAAGAGGTAAGGATTCCATACCCTGGTCTTTAATTTCGATTTTTGGGTAAATATGGGGGATTAGGAGAATTATTCTCGGGTGTGAAAGTATTAGCTATACATTCTTGTAACAATAAGGTTGTGGGAAGATTGTTGAATTCAAATAGGTAAAGATTGGGTTGAAAATGGTAGAAATCTTCAAAACTTTAATTTACGATTTGCAAGGTCATCCGATGTCGGAATTCGATAGTTTTTGTGTGGTTGAAATCATATCGGAACGGGTGTTCGGATTTCGTAAGTTTTTCTGGGATTCGAAATGTGGGTCCCGCTGTCGATTTTACAATGAATTTCGGATTTTAATCCGGAATATTAGTAATTTTATATGGAGTTAATTTCTACGATTCGTATTGAGTATATTGAATTGTTTGTGATTAGATTTGAAGCTTTAGGACACGAATTTGCGAGGCGAAGGTTTATCGGAATCTTGAATTTGGTTGCGAAACGAGGTAAGTATCTTGCCTAACCTTGTGTGGGGGAACTACCCCTTAGAATTGAGTCTTCCTTGTTGATTGTAGTCCGTGTATGCGAGGTGACGAGTGCGTACTCAGACTTATTTGCAATTAGATTTCCCTTTTAGGATTCGTAGGTTCTTGTGTTACATGTGTATGAATTGTAATTGCTACATTTGAATCCTTGGTTGTTAATCTCATCATTTCCTGTTTAAATTAGAATCACTTGCGTTTGGATTCCTTCGTTGGCTATTTGATCTTAATTGACTTAACTGAACATTCTACCTCTCTTATCGTCATGCTATATTTCTTCTTAAATTGCCTAATTGACTATAATTAGTGTCATCTAGCCCTACGGTTGACTAGTTGTAGTTGGAACATCTGTTCGTTGGAGTCAAGCATGCCCGTAAGTCTTGCATTGTGACTTATATGACTTTTCCCTTAAGTGCTACCTAGGTCTGGTTGTTAAACATTTATGTTATTGATATTCCTTGATGTTGTCTATTGCTGGGCCTTTGTTCAATCCGAGTTTTATTCCGTGAAGTTAACTATTTAGGCGAGATTGGTTATAGTTGTTTTCCCTTGCCGGGATGATGTTGCTTTCATTGTTGATTCCCTTGCCGGGATGGTATGATTTCTATTACTGTTTGTATTGTCAATGATATTGTTTGCATTGTTGACTCCCTTGCCGGGATGTTGTGATTTATGATTCTTATTGTTGATTTTCCTTGCCAAATTGTTGTTCTTGATATTGTTTGAGTGAGGAAGAGTGTAAAGCACGAGGGGACATTATGTGCCATGTTTATGTTATTTTAGCACGAGGGGACATTCTGTGCCATGTGTATGTTATTTTAGCACGAGGGGATATTCCGTGCCATGTTTATGATATTTTAGCACGAGGGGACATTCCGTGCCATGTTTATGATATTTTAGCATGAGGGGTCATGCCGTGCCGTGCCGTTTTATTTATTTATTTATTGTGAGGATGAGGGTAAAAGCACGAAGGGTGATGTCATGCACTTGTCTTTGTATCATTATGTCTGTGGATTCCAATTTGATATTTTCCCGCACTTGTTGATGTCTTGTTATTGTTTCCGTTATCTTCTCCTTGATATTTTTCTATTGATATTTGCTTCATCATGATTGTTTCCTATTTGATATTTTCTGCACTTATTTAAGTGTTAGTATTTCGTTATTTCAATTTGAATATTCATGTTGATCTCTTACTGCATTATTGACAAGACTTGAGATTCCTCCCATATTGCATGGCAATTCCTGAGTTTCGGACTAGGTTCCGGTAGATTTACCTTGAGGAGACTATGAACAAAAGATTCTATTGAAAAGTATTCTTGAAAAAGTAATGATTTCGAGGGAGATTATGTCTGAAGGACTTTTACATCGATGGTACATTTGAAAAGCATTCGTCTTGCATAAAATGATAATTGGAAGCCACTTATTGGGAAGGCATATTTAGTAATTTCGTATTTTGAAAGAAACTATGTTTTTGGTATTTCTCTCTATTAAATATACTTATATATACATTTGGAGTAAGTATGTTTGTAAAGGAGATCTTTCTATACTAAAATGATTATATTTGCAAAGTTTTTCATATGAACTGCTGTTTAAAGATTTCCACCAGTTTATGGCTTTTAATGGCTAAGGCACGATGTGAACAAACAGACGTAGAGTTGAGTTATTGGTGTTCTCTATTGCGTTGTGTTTTCTTCCGGTTTGGCTTATTTTTGCTGTCCATCTTTCTGTGTATTTTTATGTTGTTTCGTTGGTTAATTTCTGTAATTTCCTTCCGCATTATATTGTCATTGTTGTAAATTATTCCGTGAAGTCTTAGATAGATGTAGTGTTCGGATATTTCTATATTCATGTCAGTTATTTTGTAGACCAGTGGTATCTTGACTAGTCCTCGTCACTACTCCACCGAGGTTAGTCTTGATACTTACTAGGCACCGTTGTGGTGTGCTCATACTACAGTTCTGCACATTTTTGTGTGCAACTCCAGGTACATATTGTAGTAGCTGCGTGGATGATTGTCGGGGAGACTCAAGGTAAGTTGTTGTTGCGTTAGCAGGCTTCAGAGTCACCTTCTTATAAGTAGTATAATGCACTGTTGTATTTATCTCCAAACAGCTGTATTTAGAAGTCGTAGGAGATTCGTAAAGCTTATGAGTTGTATTACCGGTTTTGGGAAAATTTGTAAATTCTGTCAAGATTCTATATCGAGACTGTTAGTTTTTCTTTTATTATTGTTGTTATTCAGTAACTGTTAGGATTACCTAGTCCCTAAGACTAGGTGTCATCACGATACCCAACAGAGGGAAATTTGGGTCGTGACAACTACCAAGCAAAAAAGAAAACTCCACTTACTCAATTGGAAGCAGGTTACCACTCCAAAGATGTTGGGAAGCCTTGGTATACAGCGGCTACATCTAAAAAATATTGCTCTACTAGCAGGATTAGCCTGACGCCTATTCCATTCGCCAAATCAATTATGGGCTCATCCATAAATACAAACACAAACGCATATTGGGCAATTCTTCAACTACCTGGCAAAACATCATACTGGGATGGAACAAATGCCAGCTTGGTATCCAATGGCAACTGGGGTCCCACTCAAACCTCAACTTCTGAAATGATGCTTGGCTTGCACCCAATACAGCCATTAGGTCTTTAGTATATGGCCATATTCAACTCAACCACATTAACAGGACTATCAATTCATATCGGGACCAAAATGACTGGAAATGGGCTGATATTCCTTTCCACATCCCATATGATATAAAAAAATATATCAATACAATCAGCGTGCGACGCAAAAAAATACGACACTATCTACTGGGCTTTATCGAACCATGGGAAATTCACAGTTCAAACGATGTATTCCACATTGTTAAAGCATGAATCAACCCTATCAGGACCATAATCCCTTATAACTGGATTTGAAAATTGCCAGTACCTCCAAAATTAAAAACGTTCATCTGGCTTATCATGCACCACAAAATACCTACCAAACAATACCTTCACCGCATAGGCATCACACTGGATGACCATTGCCAAATTTGTCACATTAATCCGGAATACATCAACCACCTTTTCTTCCAATGTCCTGCAATAACACACATCTGGAAACAATTGGGGCTCACATGGTTTACCACAACAATCACTACCTCGTCTCCACCCTCTGAATGGTTAAGGCAGCTTATGAACGTAAAGCAACATAACATACCTTACCATATCAACATTAAAACTTTTATTCCATACACTTTGTGGAACATCTGGATTCAGATTGCGCGTAACAATCAAAACTTTAATCGTAGCACACACAAGCTGCCCATCAAAATAATTACCCAACAAGCACTGGAATATACGTACCTAGCCACAAATATTGTGAATCATAAAATACCTTTAATACTCCCTATCAGGTGGTTGCCTCCAAAACCTAACTCGTTCAAATTAAATATTGATGGGGCAGTATCAACACACGCTCATAAAGCAGGCATCGGGGGGCTAATACGCGACGCAAATGGCAACTAGATTATAGGCTTTGCAGGCAATTCGGACACTGCAAGCACAATCAATGTCGAACTAAGGGCACTGTTTCAGGGGCTGGAATTGGCAAAAACACATAACTTGGTCCCGCTGGAAATTAACGTTGATGCATCCGAGGTAATTACACTACCAAAAAAGGATAACATAGTTTATACTAATATACTCGCTGACTGCAGGCACATCCTGGACCACGTGCCTAGTGTTACAATTGCACACACCTACGTTACAATTGCACACACCTACAGGGAGGGAAACGAGGTGGCTGATTGCTTGGCGAAAGCAGGCTGCACCATGGAAGCTGCTACCACTCCTACTATTTTTGAAGAGCCACCAGATTTTGTCAAACCCTTTTTGGACATGGATCAAGCAGGAACAGTTCGATATCGCAAATCAACATACAATCCAACGAACCATGCAGTGAACTTGGACGAACCCAGTTTGGATGATACTCAACAGCACACAGCACACATGGAATCGTTGTGGATGAAGAAACTGTTCATTTAGTTTGCAACAATGTTTGTAATAATATAAAAACTATCTCTACTGTAGAGGCATCTACCCTCTCTGTAGCTTCTTATTATGTTTTTTTAATGCCATCTTATCTTTCTAACCAAAAAAAAATCCTATTCCAACTCATTCTTGAAGGAAATGGAATTTTTGTGAATTCTACTGGCATCCAATAAAAAGGATAGCTTGGTGCGGTGCACTATACTCTCGCTATGCGCAGGGTTCGAAGAAGGGCCAAATCACATGGGTTTATTGTACACATCCTTACCTTGTAGAAAAGCATTTCTACAAGAGGTTGTTTCCACGGCTCGACCCCGTGACCTCTTGGTCCCATGGCAAAAACTTTACCATTTACTTTACTAGCATCCAGTAATTCACAACAATTTCTTTTTAAGACTCTCAAAATTGACAAATGGTCTAAGCAATCTTGAAAAATATTAGTAATAATTTGGTAATGAGCAAGAGAGAAAAAAGACTGAAACTTGCAAGCCTAACTAAGACAAGTAGTTGAGCATAAAAGGGATAGAAGGCTGCATAATGGAAAAACTCATTATATATAGCTAGCTCCAAGTAACTAATTATCTTATCATTTTTTTTTTTGAAAAAAAAATATTAGAGAAAGGGGGAGGACAAAGGGGAAGGAGTATTACACAGGCGGCACTCATTGGCAGCTCCGCAAGCAGCGATTCTTTCAACATACTACAAAACGCTTAGGGACATAAAATTGTCACTCAATCAATCTTCATTTTAGAATGTCAGATCAATCCAATCAAAATTACATAACCGAGATGCAAAATTTATGTGCGCACGGCAACATTTCACTAATACCTTCTTATTTTGGCGGAAAAAAGGATGAAACCACAAAGTAACACGCGATCGCGAAGTTGCAAACTCGGCAGTATTCCAAAGCAAGTCTGCTGAGTGAGAATCACTAGAACTCTAACGTACTCGAAGCTGTGGCCTCAGAATTTGGGCTAGATCTTCATCGCAAATGTATTTATGCCACTTGCAATGAGAAAATTAGGATGACTTACAGCTCTGGACTTGGATGGCATTGAGAAGATATACACTCAAATCAGGTCAAATTGGCCAAGGACAATTGAGGCAGTCCTGATTATAAGAAAGCATAATCTACAATGAGGTCACCAGTTGATGGATCGAAAGATGTTTTAATTTCTGCTGAGTGACAATCACTGGTATTAGTGGTAGATCTATGGCACCCCACGGCCACGGGCTCCTTCAGAAGTTTTACCCCTTGCTTCCAGTATCTTTGTTCTGAATCAGACAGAAGTTCATTAAGCTAATGCAACTTCACGTCACGGATAAAGGGGTAGCGTAATATTTTGTGAAAAGAAAACAGGACGCAAGTATTTGGCACTCCAAGCGAAATTCGACATGTCAAGCAATTTTCATCTAGACTGAGACTTCTTAAAGACATACCTGGTCCTGTAGACGAGACAATGGACTCTTCTGTATCCATCACCCAGTCAATCCAAAGAACAAATCCGTGACATTTTCCACGCACAATAAATTCTACCTGCAACACATTGGTTTCGTGAGCTGATGTCGCAAACTGCCTTTATTGTGAACAAAAATAGATCCTGCAGAATCTTGCTAGTAGCCATGTAAGACCTGATACCTGAGCTTTTCCAGAACACGGGCTCATCGGTTTCAAGAAATTGAATTCCATGATAGTAACTACGTCACTTAGTTTCTGCAATATTCAATCTTAATTGTATTAACAAACAGATTTAGACTGTGTTGTAGATAGTCTCATTTGGAGCATTCTTCTTCATCAGAAATGATGTAAACTACCTTACTCTCACCACATTGCCAGATTGAAAAAGGCAGAGTAGGATTCTCTTGTCCAGGAGGTAAACCTCCACATGCCCCTAACGTGGAATTGACAACTGAATGATCAAAACCTTCAATATCTTGAAGGCACCGATGGCTTCTCCAAAGGTCCTGCAAGAACAATTTAACATGTCCATCACATGATATTGAGTTTCACATGGTTAAAGCATTGAACAGAATGCATCTATGAGCTTACAGGAAGAGACATCGCACAAGCCTTTAACAACCCTTTGCAAGGAATAATTACCGCACCTTCTGATAGGATTGAATCCAATAAACTTCTTTGCTTCCTACAAACAACATCAGGATCAGCATAGATACCTATAAGTAAATCCCATGAAAAATAATTCCACACTTCTTATAGGTATTCTAAAACACCCACCTCTACCAAAAAAAGGGAAAAGAAAGAGCCAGTATAGCAGCAGATCATAATTGAAGAAATGAAAAGAAATTACAAAAGTAAAAATAAAAGCAGCTATACCATTGAGTGGTAATGATAACAGGCCACACCTGCATTCCTGTCTGGTCGTTTCTAATTTTCAGTATCTCCAAATCTGGAGACTTTTCCAAATGGTAACCGCTCCATAAATGTAGATCAGTATGACTTGAAATATTTTATTCCTTGATACAGTAAACCCCACACCCTACCTAGACGCAGCTAAAGCATACTTCCCTCAATCTATTGTCTGGTGTAACCTAAAAGTTGTAATGGATACAGGTAGCATGGTTGATTTTATAAGCTCCCTGCATAGTAGCTCAGTGAGACACAAGGTTATCTTTGCACTATCTAAGATTTCATTACATATTACAAATAATACATGTTATCAAAAGTCTACAGAGCTAATGATATCCATCCTCTTTTGCTTTGTTCACAAGACATAACTGCTGCTCAGCAATGTAAGAGAGTATCAAAACAGAAGAGCTGGGCAACATCACTAATAAAAGCAAATGCAAGAAAGATGTAACAAGTATTAGTCTAAAGAAATAAAACTCCAAGATTGTTGTCAAAAACATAATTCAAATTATTCAGCATTTTCACGGAATCATTTCAGTTATAATGTCAACTCAGTAAACTAAAATCAAAAGAACGAGTTACATCATTTACCAAAACCGCAGATTTTGCCATGGGAGCACACTGATGTTTCCATAATAAAAAGGTTCTCCAACTATCAAGTCAATCTACAAAGAAACAACAAATCATCAGCATTTGAAAGAAGATGGAATGATGTAAGGCAGGCGAAGTAATATATTTGAGATATCATGGAAAAATATGGTTGAAGAGACAACAAGAAGCAATCGTGGTCGAGGTTCAAGAGGAAAAAATGTTAAATTTGGATCTTCTACCTTTCTCTGACTACTTTGAGAGGTCAACAGTTCACTCATCTTCTGGACTTCTACGTGATCCTTTGAATAACCATTTGAAGCCGCAACAGCTTGCAAATATTGCGCACCTTTCTCTTGAAATCCTGGAAACAGTGATAGCACATGAGACCCTTTTGCAAGATGGGCGAGAGCAACAGCCAAAAACAGGCTATCATCCACAACAACGCACAGGGAGGGCATTTTATACTTCACCTGTAAGGAACAAAGAAGCAAGATTAACTCTAACTGACAATTTGAAGTAAATAATACGAGTAAACTAAACAAGCAGTTAGTCCCATGTAAAACATAATAACATGCATAATCTTACAAAAAAAGCACATATGATCTAGCTGACTTTGTTCTTCAGTACACTAGTTAATGCAGGAAGCAAAATGAAAGGATCAAAAAATAACAAGAAAAAGATTAACAGCAAACTTTTTTCATCAGATATTTAGAACAATAAACTTGAGGAGCTATGCTTAAGAGAGCTTTTTGAAAGAACTTCCTTTGTTGGCACAATACTTATGGAGTTAAACTCATCAGTATCGTTAAAAGCAGTTATTGCTTCTCTCTGGGTGAAAATTAAAACTCATTCTGAATGTACGACCTCTAGATCCTGGATTTGCCTCTGTATTAGATGTCAGTGTCCTTGTGGAGCGGCATATGCAGCATAAGGAGGGGGAACAAGTTCATACTGACGAAGTAAGGAATCACCACACCTGCAACTAGGCATTCACAGTTTAAAGAAGTGAGGGAGAAGGGAACTGGGAACTGGGAAACTGAGAAACTACCAGTAAGCAGGCAACATTTGAAAGCATATTGGCTTCGGTTCATCAAAAGCAAACAAGGGTATGATCAACCAGCATGGATTGCAAACATCCGAACAGGTTTCCATTTTCAGTGTCCAGGTTAAGGTCATCAGTGTCCAATGTCCAGTGTCCAGGCCCCACTAGTGGGATTTTACTGGGTATGTTGTTGTTGTAGGTTAAGGTCCACAGTTTCCAATTCTAAAGAACTTTACTTAATGAATGTACATGTACAAACATTCTTTTGGTAGGTGGTCCCAAGGGATAGATGTGATAACTTACTGCATTTTTAATAGCTTTTAGCATTGAGCATCTCCAAGTGACATCACTGTATAATGCAATGTTTTCTGGTGGCAAAGTGATTTGGCACTTCTGACTACTGAGCTCACTTCGTCCAAGTTTCAGGTTCTGGGACAAAGTCTTCATTTCATATGAGATGCTAGTATCAGTGTGAATTGCCAGCACATTAACTTCTTCATCCTTCAATAAAGACAAACCTTTCTTTGGGATGAGCCAAACACACTGTTTCCAATGGTCACACCAGTTCTGACAACCTATAGTGCATAGAGATAAAAGCACAAAAAAGGAGTTATTTTGACTGTGATATTATAGAGCCTATTACTCGACTTTCCATTTACAGGCACGTAAAAGATACCAACAGCAATGTCAAAGAATACCCCTTGGTTAAATAAACAGCTTTTTAACGTAAAGCATTAACCAGGAAATGGAGTAGGGAAGTCTACATAACAATGTTGAAAGAAGTAAAGAACACCTCCCCCCTGACTTTTTTCCTTTATAGGTTGGGCAACTGGAGATATTTTAAAGGACCACTATAAAGTTTCACAATGAATCCCCTTCTCGAACTGTCTGTCACCCCAGGCAGCACAGTTAACATGTATGTTGTTGAAATCCATAAGTGAAAAAGCATCCAATTCTACCCAAATTGACTCTGGAAACTACAAACATCTTGCTCTCGTGGTAAGAAGAAAGAAAACATAGAGATATTCCACTCACAGCTGATGGATGAATTTAGTCCTTCCACGCTAGATGAGCAGTTTATCCATTTTGGTGCAGTTGAGTAGAAGACAGTGCCTGTTTCATCAAGCTGGAGCAGCCACCTAAAAAGAAACCAACTCATAGTAATGTTTTCCACATAAGAATGTGAAAGCACACAATAACTTCAGCACCAAAATAATTACCATGAGATTATTGCATGAATAGTGCCAGTATCAGTAGCTTTTACACTCAGTTCTGTTTCGCGATGACTCTCTGGCCTTCTCCAAAAGTCAAAATCAAATACTTTGAAGGGTTCTGATAGCTGTAGAAATAGAAGTGAGTGGTATTTCAGAAGTTATCAATATAGAAACATCTTTTATTCTGAAGTACTTTACCAGTTTGATGTCTTTCAATGCATCACAGTGCATGGAAAATTGTTGGCGTTTGACACATAAAGCTGTATCCATTTCCTCTGGAACAAGACGAATTTCATCTAGTACTTCTTTTTCATTGTTAAACAAATCGTGCAGCTTCCACAAATCTGTGCTTTCTACCAGCTGAAAGGCAAATTGGGGGAGAAAACTGATTTACAATCACAAGAACCTAGGGATTGGAACATACCCTATTAATTTTAGTCCACCTCAACCAAGTAATTTTCTTTTTTTTGATAAGTCTATCACAACCCAAGTAATATGATGGCACACCTATTACTCACTAGCTATGTTTAAAAAATAAAGGGAATATCCAATTAGTTTATAGATCTCAAGTGAGCTTTAGTAACTGTATCCATGATATTTTATCCAAAATTTACCAAGAAGCACTTGCAACTGCACCCCTATTTAAGTAGATGCAAAAATAGTAAACCCGGCCTGACAATCAGGACATACAAGTAAACTAAACTTATACTCCTGACAATAGTAACACCATGTGTTGCAGAGCTAGTCATAAAAATGAGTAAATTAAAGCAAACTAGTAGTAAACCAAACTTACAATCTGCCAAAGAATACTTAAAAATAATAGCCTTGGTCAAACACCTGACCATATATCGTTGCTCGGTAAGGCACTGTTTTTGGATTGTCTGACAGTAAGTTGTCATGAGCATGCTGCAGAGTTGGAATTAACCCTTCTCCCAAAAGCTCAGAGTCGAGTATTTCACTAACCTGAAACAAAAGGTAAACGAATATCAAGCACTCATGCAATGATGGAATACCCTTGGTTAACAATCAACCATTCAACCTATTTAAAACATAAAGAGATAAGCACTGGTCCAAAAAACTTAAAGTAGGCGTCATGTTAAATAATGTTACATCAACAAGATCAAAAAAGGATTGAAAATTGTTAAAATATTTAAACAGTAGATTATACGTGAAATTCTGCAAGTAAAATTGCACTGATTACATAATACACTTTCTGATACCCAATTAGATGTCCTCGCAATGTATCCTGATTAGTTTATCAATCATAAGCACATGTTCAGCGGAAGTATGCCAATACTCTGAATCTTGTATATTATAAAATTTAAAAAGGCTAGTGTACTCACAAGCACATCTGCCCGTGAAGGCATGTCCACACCAACTTCTAATTCATCTGACCTCTTGTTAATGATGCGGATTTTTCTCTGCATACCATTGGCATGCAAAACCTTCCGCATCAATTTTACCATTGGAAGATATGACTCACACGCGGTAACTATCCCCTTAGAACCCGAGCTCTCCACTGAATCTCCATGGCCCATTGCTCGGGCTGCCATCATAGATAGTAAACCAGTTCCGGCTCTGCAATTCGCATTATGAAGCAGAATCTAAGATATAAATATGTTCACCCTCGAGTAACCATACATCCACCCATGACAACTCTTAAGACCTCCCCAATTGTGGCAAAATTTGTCAACAGTAAGTCATAATCTATATAGACCAAGCTTTTCTCACCTTTTTTACCCTTATTTTCTTAGTGGCTTTTACTTTATGTATTACTAAGGCATATATAATCTTTCATCTATTATCATCACAAACCAATCTTTTTAGCTTTACGCTTTCAATTGTTCTTATTACCGAAGAAGCTGAAATGGTGTATACGGTTGAAATCGGAGAGCTCAATTTCGAAGACTTAATCATGCACCGAGCTCAAGTTCGGGAAACTCGAAGTAAGAATCAAGTCTTGCCGGGATGTGCGCACCTTGGGAAGCAAATCGAGGGCCTGGTACGATCTACCTTGAGATAGTACAATTTCGATGACACTCAAGAAAAAGCGGGAATCTCTCAAGGACACGTGGATCAGGGCATAAATTGTGGGATAAGATTTGTACGAGTTAGTACAAGTCCGTATTAGGTTGTTATACACCTGTACCAATATAATTCTTTACCATAATTAGAAATGTACCATATTAGGGTTTTCCCCTCCTATATAAAGGGGACCCCAATCATTTGTAAAAAACAATATCATCACTGGCAATAGAATATTCTATCCTACTTTTCTCGTTTATTGTGCTCGGAATTGTTCTTCAGCTTTATTGCTCTTACTTTATTGTTCTGAACTCACCTCGAGGCCCCCGAGAACATCGAGGTCGAGCAATAGGGGTTTGGTTCATCATTTCTTCTCACTTACCCTCAATATTGTTTGTTTATTCACTAGTATTGAAATAAATCACATATCTTTAAAACCACAAATCAAATCTAATTGTTACTACTATTTTCGAGGTAAACAAATGGCAAAGAGCTTAAAAGAAAGGCTCCGTTTAGCTCTTCGATTTTCTGCTGATCCCATTCTTATAAAATAAAGGGGTTGGCTTGTTAGTAAAAGCTAAATTATTAGCAAAAACATTTCCCAAAAACCATTTTTAGCCCAAGCCAAACACGCCCTTAAATAAACACATTTTCAGGAAAATGTAGTGAATACCCAATATCAAGAACATGGCACGGCTTGGTTATGGTCTTATCAATGGCTCCCCTGTAAGCTTTATTCCTACGAGTATCATTCAGCATGTCAAGGTACGAAGTATTAGCAAGAAGCTGCTTTGTATTACTATCTCCTGAAGCCTCGTCTTCTTCAATTATGACCCATTCGGAGTTTCCGGTAAGCGGGTCGACTTTAAGCTGGAACATTCGTGACCCGGAACTCATGCTTCGGACTGTGAAAGCCTTTGAGCGAGGAGATTTTGGAATGTTGTTAAAGGAACGGAAAAAGAATTGGATTTGGGGGTTTAGGGTTTTAGGAAATAGGCACGGCATAGGTGTATGGAGTATGAAGAGATATTTGGTATGATGGTGTATATTCATTTCTCCACCAATTTCATTTACACGAGTCAATTGGTTGTTTTTTTCCTCTTTACAATGTTGTTTTTTGTGTTTTGACCCAACCTCTTTATTTATACAAGTATATGTACCTGCGCGTTACGTGATTTATATTAAATATAATATTTAAATAGAATATTATATAAAAAATTCGGCAAACATAAAGGGGCATTACAATGCTATTACTTTTATGAACATATAAATGTACCGGATATTCATACATTTAATTCATGAGTAAATAAACTTATTCATTAGAAAATATATGGTGAAAAAAAGACGTAGTTTAAATATGCCACAAAGGAAAAAAGTATTTGTGATTGAATAACATGTATGTGAAAATAACCATATTGTAGTTGCTACATATGATATCTACTGCTTGCAAAGTGCTTGGTCATTAGTCATTCATCATCATTTTTTTGAAGTTCTAGCAGTTGTTGTGATATTAGCTAAACTTTTAGTCAAATAATGACTTGACAAACAATACAAAAAAAGCTAGAGCTAGTCTAATTCACCCCAAGAAGTTAGCACATTGTGATCATCAAACGCTCATTTGCATTGAAGTTTACAGTAGAACTGTTGGGAAAGCCAAAAAATCCCAAAATATTCAATTTCTTAGGTGATAGTGTCTCCATCGGCGAAGCTGAAATGCAAGGCAAAAGATTAGAAACATTGAACAAATGCATTCATACATCGACTTTTAAAACTTTGGACAATATGACTTTTGCATCCTATTCATTATAGAAATAGTAAAAAGACACTTAAAGAACCTCATACCAGCAGTAGTTAAATTGCTTCTTGTTCCGATGGAAACTTTAGGCCTTGGATGAGGTTGGAGTCAATCTTTGAGAACTGATAGTATAAAATAAGATGAATTAGTATTGAAGTTAACTTTAAAGAAGGTTAGCACCAACCAATAAGTATTGTCATAATATTTTCAAAACTAACCTAAAATAACTACATAAAAATACTTATTGTCCGCATTATTTCAATGAAATATTTATGTCAAGGTCAGCACAATAACAACAATGATTTAAAATGCGAAAATCTTACTTCGTAAGGTGTAAGCTTTAGAACGTAAGTAAAAAACCAACAATAGTAAAATAGTTCAATTGAAGTGAATCAAAATTAGTCATTTCATATGAACCTCATATATTATGACTGTTTTCGACGATTTATTTATACCTCCGAAATCGAAAAATGTTGATATGCACAAAATACTTGATTTCACGGGGTTGATCTTCACTTTGGGCCTAGCAGATGCAAATATCATATCATGAGTCGATTTCAACGGAACAATCTTCATGTTGGTAGCCTTGCAGGACATCATTTCGAGAACGCCAAATGCCTCCTTAATTGACCTTTCGAAAGGTGAAATGAATATTCAACGAATTTGTTGTTAGCTAGAATGCAAGAATCATCGGAGAATTGATTTTCTTCTGAATAAATTAGGCATAAGATATGAAAGTTATTGATGTTTGAAGTGCAACATGGTAGCTTGAAATAAAAATTAATATGCAACTCTCCAGAAATATAAGCAAAAAGAAAATGAGAGTGTTAAAATAAAAAATATTACGTTACCAAAAACAAACGATGTAGCTGCAAAATATAAACTCTTGTCACAACGCACAAAGTTGTGAAAAGCATATTGAAATAAATAGTCGATGATGTAAAAATAATATGTATATAAATATACAAAGAATATGGACCTGTTTTTTTTGTTTATATTGTACTTTCATAGGTCGTCTTTTGAAAGGTTCAAGCGGATCGCGGTTTTAACATTCCTGTAGAAAAATATAAATTTTTTAGTTAGGAGACGCAACAATAGAATGATAGAAATTTAGAAAGGTGTTCAAAAGAATATTTTTATTAATATACAAATAATATGGACCTGATGCTTGAAATATCATTTCAAAATTCCTCTTTCCAATGACACAAACGGTTCTTGGTTTCAATATGTCCGCAGAGATTATGATTTTTTACTTAGTACACATAGTTGTATAAAGCATAATAGCAGATATTCAAAAATGAATAAAAATGTCTATATGTATAAATGTATTAATAATCTGGACCTGATTTATGAACTTATTGTAGTAGTCTTAGAAGCTATTATTCCAGCGGCATAAGTGGCTCGGCTTTATGAAGCGTTTGCAAAATAATATAAATTTTATCGTGAAAACGCATAAAGCTGTAAAAAGCAGAATGAGTTCCAGCTATTATAGATTGGAAAATGGGAAACCACTCCAACTCCTGCTCCACCAATACATTTAAAAATGATAGGAAAGGGAGAAAGGGGTTATGAGAGGGGAGGTATGAAATTCAGAATTCAACCCAGCTGCTTGAGTTACCATTACCCAAATGATTTCTTCACTATTTCCTACAACACAAAGTGAACATTATACTTAGTTTTAAGGGTAGTTGCATATAAAGTTAGCATCGATAAGAAGTGTTAAGTACTTGACCAAATATAATTTTTGAAAAATTACTTACACCATCAACGGAGGTTTCAGGTGTCGTTTAAATTAATTTACGGCCCCTTCAATTAGCCGTCTATAACCTTGTCAGGTGTTATCAAGTGAGGCTGGTAACCATCTGCCTTTGATTTAGATAACGACAAAAAGACAATAACCTAGGATAATAGGAATACTTTATTATATGCTCGTCACCATTTTGTAGGGGGAAATGTTACTGATCAGCACAATCTTCCATTCAATGAGCAGTGCATTCCTCCCACCAACCATCTTGACATATTGCGAGAAAGATTCGCCTTAGGTACGGAACGGACATAACCTGAATTTTAACTTTATGACTGTACATTTTAGCGAGTCCTACTATATTTTAAAAATAGAAATTGACCATAGTTACCCGATTTTGTAAGGTTGCATTCGCAATTGAGGAAAGGAGTATAGTGCTCTGTAAGAATCAAGAAAATGCGGATAACCCGTTAAAACAACATAGTGTCTATTTTTTATTTGAGATACACATAAAAAATAATGTATTTGAACCTCTTGAGGAAGCAGTAGTGTATCGGCAACTTGTGCGCAATCCCTATGAAAGCAGTAAAAAGAACAATAAATATAAACCTAAGTTTGATAAGATATCCTGATAAGATAAACACATGAAGAATAAATACCAATTGGCTTAGCAAATTCTACAAAAACAGAAGTTTGAAAAAATAAATCCTTCTCAATGTAATAGATGTTTTATTGTAAAGGCAAAAATTAGAAACCTCGAATGTTTTTCCAACAGTTTCACTTCCGGAATGAGGTGTTGTGAAAGTATAATCATTTGGACACTTATAATTTCTAAATGTACTGAACAATATAAATATCTATCAACAAATTTACCTCATGCCTGAAATCCTTTGGTGATTCCCATAAAATAAGTTAATAGTCCATACATGAAGGGGTAAGTTCTAATAGTCCTTTGGTAAGCAACTGAAGATTCACGTTTGATTCTCTTTCATAGGCTTGGTTACTATTATCCCTTCCAGAATGAAACTATATAAGAAGGTGATACAAATTTATATAATTCTTTCGGAGCCACCAACAAATTTACCTCATGCCTGAAATCCTGACCGCAAGAAAGGAATTAAATCAGACATAACCCATAAAATAGTACAATATCAAAAATCAATCAACGACAAAGAGTCTAAGTAACAACCTACTTCTAAAATTATATAAATCTGTATCAAGCTTAAAGAGAAACAATCGTGAATTGGGAATGTTGACTGCCTTAGGTAACATATAAAGCTTCTTGATCCACTTTAATTTCGGTTCTGCTTACAATATTAGCAGAGTAAATAGAAACCTTATTCTTTGCAAATATACTATGATTGATTGATCATTAGAGGATGTGACTTGTTTTTGCATATTCTTGTTAATATTATTATTTTGGTCAAGGACATGAAAAGCTTTAAAGGTCTAAATATAACATATGAGACCAAATAAGTTCCTATCCTCCTTCCCTACCCGCCCCACAACCAACCCAAAAAAAGGAAAAATGGTGAAACTTGACAACAATAGCAGACAACACAACACACTTTTTTTGATAAGGTAAGATTTAATGACAGCACAACAAACCAAAATCTCATATAGAGGATATTGTAGTTCTAAACCCTCAAGGAAACTTACATCACCAATCGATCTTCTGAAAGGTTTGGGAGGATGCGTTTAAGAGCTACAGGTGTTCCACGACAGCAAGCTTTTAATATCTCACCAAAAGACCCCTATCAATATCAGTTTCCATATTAGATACATAAATAGCAACCTCACTGGTAAATTCTTCACCAAGATAAGAAGCAGATTAAGCAATTAGAATCAAACACGACAGTATAAAAAACAGTTAATAAGATAAACAGTTTGAAGCAAAATGGACAGCCAATTTCACTCCAGAGACTGTCCCTCCCTTTTCTTGTGGGTAGGTCCAGGAATATAATAGCTGCATATTAAGGTTAACAAAGGAAATAGAATTCTCATACAGTTCTTAAACTACAGACAGAATATAAAATTACTAAAGAAAGCGCCAATCAAAAAACACCTCGGCTGACAGCCCCAAACACAAAGAATGGTCTGTCTTTCCTGATTATGAGGCACTTTCTACTTTGGAATGTAATGAAATGCTGATCCAGGAAAGTAGACAAATTAACGACCTTAGTGTCTAACTCACTATACCATGAACATGAAATACTTACGGGAATTGGAATCATCTGGTTCAATGTCTTCCCTACTTCATCATCAAGTTTTTATTCATCCATCAATTCAAGTGAATACGACGAATCCTCCCCTGTGTATGACTCTTCTCCTAGACTAATTTCAATAATCTCCACATGATTTATCATATCAACGGATTTCGTTTTAGTTGGTTTCCTCATTCAGGTACTTTAGTAACATCTTCTCCTTTTACCGTAACAACCATAGGTTTCTGCAAACAGCAAAAAAACCATAAGTCCATAACCAAAATAAATATGATAACATAAGTACAATTGAAATGCATATAAAGAATATGATTTCCATTGTCATAACCTTCTGATCTGCAGCTGCAACCTGTGCATTAGACAACAATTGTGCATAAAAGCTCCTTTTTACGGGGCGAGATACCCGAGGAAGCTCCTTTGACCCCCCACAATATGTAGCCACATTATCAATATCGTCAAGCGCTTCCTATTTCTCCCTTCTGCTGCCATATTCTTTTTCTACGTTACTGCCCCAATGACTGCCTCGACTGAACAATATAAATATCTATCAACACTTGATACTCACCGAAAGGAACATAAGTGAAATTAAAATTTTTATTTAGCAAGTAATACTCTACTGCAAGTATACTTTGGATGAATTCATATTTGTAATGCATGAGTAAGTAAAAGCTATACGCTATCAATTCACAAATATTTAATTAGATTTAAATGTGTGATGAAACCAAAATCAAGCGGAAGTTGATTTAGTATTAATTTTACCAGTAGAGTCTTTGTCTTCTTTCATTCCACCTTTGGTAGCGGAGGAAGTTTTATTTTGTAAACCTCAAGATCCATTGCGAGAAATCTGTTGTAAAAGATCAGAGATGTTTGTAAGTTGTTTGTAAGTACTTGTAAGTCATAAGAATTTTCCAACAAAAGAGGAAAGTCAAAATTGTAACAATTAATGTTGATGAGATAACATACAAGCATACCAATTTGAAGTTGTCAACTAATGTTTGTGAAGCATATTTCCAATTAGCAAAGACAGTAGCATGAGAAGAAAATAAGTTATGAACTTTTAGATCAGATTTTCTTTCATTCTCCAAATAAATTACGGAAAACTTCTTTGTAAACTACATTTGTTGCTTCATTTGAAATTTTTTCATCATCGTCATAAACCAAAATCTTTAATCCCTTTCTTTTTGTAACCCGTGATAGAGCAACATAAAGCTGCCCATGTGTGAAGACTGGCTTCTTCAAATATAACCCAACATGATATAAAACTTTCCCTTAGATTAGGTGGATGCTATTCTGTATTGTCGTTCTCTTTCAATCGCTACTACTACATGGTACATTTGGTAGTACTCTCCCATTCCAATCATCCTTATTTAATTCTATGTGATATCTTTATCTATAGAATATTTTTGGCTGCCTAAGCCTAGATATTTACCCCCTATTGAAAATGTGAACATCAGAAAGTTAAAAAACAAAGAACAACTCTTACTTCAAACATGCGAAATACCAATAAGCTGCAAAATTTGAAAAAGGAAAACTTTCCTGGTGACGATTATATTATTAAATGTAAAAGATGGATTTAAGAATATCAAAGCAAGAAGATTAACATAACACTGTAATGTTTATGTTTCTTTATTTAATTTTATCACACAACGACTTAACACGATACACTGTAAAAGTTGTGCATAGAACAACTACTAACATTAAAGACCGATTGAAATAATAGTACACAAGATAGTTTACTCACTTGCATGGACTCACTAATTGGCCAATTGTTTTAACTTGAACAATGCCCTTCTCTAGCTCATCCGAGACATAGTAACTTTGTTGAATAATGGTTTGAGTCAGTCTCTTAGTGTAATTATCCCGAATAGAAAGTAATATGTATTTATAAATGATTAAAACAGTTAGATGTGTACTTGAAAAATATATTCGAGGCTAGATGTAATGAAAAATAACATCTATTGAACCGTGTTTTGAACTCGTCAGATTGAGGGAAACTTGGATTAATCCACAACTTTGATGCATTCCAAGTATTGCGCACATAATATGAATCTGCAAAATATGCAATGAATAACTTTCACAAAATAATGCCTAATTGAATAATTGCATTTTACCTTGAAATTTATGGGCTTTTATGAGTTGCATAACAACAATAATAGGCTGGTTGTTAGAACTTAGCAGGTGAGGTACAATTTCATCAACAAATTCGCCCCAGAATGTAGCAGACAATTTCTTTTTCCTGCCAAATAAAAATAGATATATAATTGTAAGCAAATGTAATCATCAAATCCATCTTCAACCAGTAGATGACTATTTATTCTTACTCATCATCTTCTAGTTCGATATCCATAAACTTCCTCGAAATTTCACCTTGTTTGTGCGTTTTTACCTCACTAAAACTGACAATTTCTCCGATCACATCTAAAGAAAAGGAATGTGTTAAAAGAAATTGCAGAAAAGTTCATAATTAAAAATTTAAAGTAAAAGTTATTATTACCGAATAATTCAGTCTCCTTCACATCAACCTTATTTATCAATTGATCATATGGTCGTAGATCAAATATATTCATAGGAAAAAATGGATTAATTGTTTCATTGATTGTTGTTCGTTGAGTAAATGTCAGCCTCAACCTATGTTTTGTGGTGTTGAACCTCTCCTTATTTTGACAAATGATAAAGTTCACCATAAGATATAAACCAAGCTCATTAATTTGTGTTTTGAAAAGAGGCAAAACTGACTTTCCAAGAAGCCTGTATCCGATCGCCCTACAAAAAATTACATTAAATAACAAAGACTATGAATCTGCATAGTAATACTATCTTATGCAGTATATACTTGAATACTTGAATTTTTATTATTACTACTTTTCAATAGAAGAACTGAACCAATTAAAAAGTCAAAGAAATAGAGCTAACACTCCACAAAACAAATTTTTGGGTTGCAGAATTTATTCTTATGGTGATTGATTTTTTGCGTATCTCATCCTATAAAAATCTGTTGATTATGCATTTGAACATGGCCCTTAACCTTTGCAACAATTAAAGATAACAAAACACTGTAAAGTTGATAGAATATTACATAAGGGCATTGTTCAAAACACTGTAATGTTTAACTCACATAAGGGCATTGTTAAAAAAAGGCTGCTAATACTAGCGAAAACCGACATCCTAGCATGATACAGAGATGTAAATCATTCAAAATATGCCTGAAGGATTTACCTCCCGGCATGACTCCTTTTCCACAAGCTAAACTACGTTCCCACAGTAGAGTTGAACGAAGGCAAAGACACATAGAAACAAAATCTTATTTGCAAGCCAAAGATACAGAAAAATAAATTCAGATTTGCAAGTTGAGAAACAGAGTGCAAAACAAATTAGCAATTTTCAACTTAAGAAGCAGAGAAGAAAAGGAATCAGTTTCTACTTTTCCACAATATTTTTGAACGAATTGTAAGTTAAAGATACAGAACAAAACAGTGAGATTTGCAAGGCAATAACATGTTTGGAATACCTTTTAATCTTGTAGAACCAACTCAATCAAGAATATAGTGTCTGAATTATAACGATCTGGTACTTCCCACAGACGGATAACCCAGACTTTCAACTTCCATTGCATCTTTGAAATTGTTATATCGTTGATGAAATAAATGTGAGTAGCCATCTCTTGCATAAGACGTATGTTTTCTTGAAATCTTGATAGCAGTAGGAAGATTTGAAGTTCGTGTATTTGTGGAAGAAATATAAGTTTGCAGTTTTGAGAAGTTGCTACCCATTATAGTGGATTTCAATCGTGGCTTTCAATAGTGGTTTAGATAGTTGAGGAGTCTGACTATCGTGATTTTGCAGAGATAATTTAGGGCAAGTGAAAGATAAAAAGTTTTTACCTAATATTGTGGATTAAATGATTTTCACATATAAAATCATTTAATAGTTAAAAAAAAGTAAAAAATCTGAAAGTTGAAGGGAATTTTGAACGACAATTCTATTCCTAATAATAGGAAATTTTGAAACAGTCCCTAATAGATATGGAATTTTGAACGAAACTCCAAATCCAAATAAAATTCTAGTTCCTAATTCTAATTCCTAATAAATTGGAGGAATGTCTTAGAGTGCCTAGTGTCATATTGGATTATGCCACTTGGCTTAATGAGAGGCATTTTTCTTCTACTTTTAATTATAGATAGATATGGAGATTTATTTTTACACGTAGAGATTTGTGTTTTACATATAAGAGATCTAAAAATGTCATTTTTTTAAATTTAAAATTGTAAAGGGACATGATGTACAATAACACTTTACATGGCCGGTTTATATTCCTTATTTTTCCGAATTAGATAAAAATCCCAAAATAATCGGGTCAATTGATTTGTTGGCTCTTTACAAACTTGTTTTTAGTTTTATGACCCTACCTCTTTTTTTACACATGTGAGATGTATTTTTACACGTAAGAGATTTATCTTTTATATATAAAAGATCCAAAAAAGTTATTTTTTAAAATTTAAAATTGCAAAGGGGCATAATGAACAAATAACACAAAATAATTCCAAAGTTTCGTTATTAATTTAAAATAGTCTCTTAAATATAACTAGACTACTAATAGCCTCCACGTATTATTTAATCTAGACTAGAGGCAGATTTCTTATATTTTCATTCCTATCTTAAAATGATTCGATGCTAAAATACCATAATTTTGACAAACGACCACTTATTCTTCTTTCTTAATCACCCAGAAAAGAGAAATGTGGATAAGTTAAAGGCTATTTTCAAGCTAAAAGAAACCCATCTAAAGGTGTTAATTATTATTTGTTGCGCGGAATAAATAAGTGAGGTGTTGATGTTACAAAACAGTAGAAAAATACATGAATAAACTTATATATTACTAAAATCAATTTGATATGTTGTTTAAGTATGTAATCTCATGAATAAGTCCCCCTTGAAGTTTAAAATGAAGCGATTAGTTCAAAAGTAAACTGAGGAAGCAAATTTTGGCAGAACAAATATACTCTTTGAAATCCATAATTTTGCAAGTGGAATACAAAACTTTTCTCCTTAAAAGGGCAGAGCAAGGGTCAATGTTTTTCCATTTTATCTGGGATAATACATAAGATGCATCATGTATTTTTGCGGAAAAAAACAGTTTCACACTTTACATTTACGGACATCCCATTACCTCCTTATACTTGTCCGAAGTGAATTTAATACCTCCCTGAAAGATGATGTGGCAAAGAGAAAAAAAGAATCCTCTCAAACGCGAGTGAAGAACCAAAAAAAAGTTTAAGACTCATTAAATTGTACATATGTCAAATATTTATTGGAGATTATGTATTTAATACATTTAATTACTCGTGGTCGACCATCTTTTCTTTTCTTTTTTCTTTCTTTTTCTTTATTCCCTTTCTTTCCCAAATTTTTCTTGTCATTTCTCCTCCTTTTATTTTTCTATCAGTCAAACCTCCATTGATATCGATCCCCTTACTCTTCTTTACAGAAAATTAAAATGGAAAATTAATTAAAGAGTTCAAAAATTATCGGATGTATTTTTACATTTGATTAGTGAAAATCCATAAAAATAATTTAACATGGAAAAACTTAATTAAATTATAATCCGGCAAGATGTTGGCCAGAAAAATTCCTCTGACGCCGACGAGCTTCCATTTTCTCTAGTCAAACTCCAAGCACATTCATATCTCTCTTCTCAACCATTTTCCTCTTGGTATTACAATGCCAAAAATCTTACTGAAATTTATTTATCTAAATTAAAAAAATTTAATTTGGGTGAAGGGTATGAAGGGGGTATAAGAGAAGAGATTTTCATAACATATATAAGAAAAGAGATGCAAATTTATAAATAAAAAAATAAGAAAAAGGAGTAACAAAAAATTTAAAAAAAAGTTAAAATCACATTGAATCTCGTGGGGTAATACGTGGCCAAGACATAGGGAGAGTGTGCAACACCTCCACTATGCGACTGGTTGTATATGTCTCAAAGTATTAATTCACTTCGAACAAGTATAAGGTGAAAAAAGAACGTTCGTAAAGTTTAAGTGTGAAACTGATTTTTTTGCACAAGTATAGAGTACATCTTATGTATTATCCTTTTATCTTTGACAATTCATGTTATTTTCGTAAAGAAATACTTCTAGAAAAGCTTTTTCTTTTCTGCACCTAACATTTTTGCTCATGTTAGTAACATTGTTAAGAATATTTTATACTCCAAAATCCAAATGGGCCATAAGAATGTCCGGAAAATACATGTGATTTTTATCTTCATATGTTACGTATGAAATTTTATTATCCTACCTAATCAATTATTAATTTAATTATACGGTCATATCAGTTTACTAATTATATACAAATAAATTATAAATGAGTATTCTTTTATATTAAAAATTGAATAAGTAATATTCTTTCCGGTAAAAAATAAGTGATTTTTTGGCTGTTTTCACACAGATTAAGAAATTCATCTTTTAACATTAATTAGCAATGAAATTGACCATATTAACCTTTACTATCCCACATAAGCTTATCTAACACATACCCCAACACTATTTACTCCAACGACAATGTAGAAAAAGAAATAATTAATTCATTCTCGAAATCTGGAAAAATCACTTATTTTGGACCACAAAAAAGGGCCAAAAAATCACTTATTTTGGACCGGAGGGAGTATGAGTTATCTCTCTCTCTCTCCTCTCTCTCTCCCTCTCTCTATATATATATCCATCTCTGTCTTTCCCCCATTTTTTTTTCCTTTGATGTTCTCTGGATTTTTATGTTTTCTTGTTGTATATAGTTTTAATTGAATTTATCAATAGATTTCAATAGTTTTACTATAAAGTTTTAATTTAGCAATTTTCTTTCACGTTGCACAATTGATGTTGGAATTAAAATTGTCAATTAATAAATTTTGAAAGTGTTTTCTCAACCATTAACAGTCATTAAAAAGCTTAGAAACTTTGAATTTAAATTTGGGTTTTCAAAAACTATTATTTGTTTGGATTGGGTATTGTTGCAAATAATTGAGAATATTCTTTAGAGTTTATATCTCAATTTTGAGGGTGTTTGGTGAAGATTAGACTTGATTTTGGCCGAACTTCAGATTGAAAATCGAAGAAGAAGAAGAAGACATGACATACATTATACTTACGAAATTGTAATAAAGTTATATTATAATTGTATGTAAACTATGTTTAAGTTGTATTATGTTGTAGTTATATATTCTTTTATTTGAATGATGCATGAAAGTTGATATATTTGTAATGTATGAATCATGTAAGAAATTTGTATTTAAGTTATAAGTACATCTTTTTACATATAAAGTTTTTAATATGCATCAAAATTATTTTAAGAGAGGAAACTTTGATTGGAATTTTAGAGAGGAAGAAGAATACAACACATACAAAATATATGCAAATTAGATACAAAAGACATATTGTATAAAATTTATATAAAATTTATATTAAAGTTGTATGATATTGTAGATGTATTTAACTGGGTAAAATAATGTATGAAAGTTGTAGATAAGTTGTAAATATATTGTATAATATATAATTAGTTGTATAAAATTTATTTTTAGTTTATATATTGTTATAGATGTATCAAATTTGTACGAAATTTATTTTTTAATTTATAGATGTATCAAATTTGTACGAAATTTAATTCTTTATCACCTAAAGAATTAAATTTACTAGCGCCTTGTTAATACACCTACTTAATAGTACAAGTTAAAAGTCCTAATACTTAAAAATAATCAGTTATCGTCACCCTAATTAATAGTGATAAAAGGAATTAATTTGAGAGATTACGCTTTCTTTCTCTTGGCCATCGTTGACATCTCTATGCTGCAGGAATAAAAGTGATTTGTTGGGCAAATAAAGTGAATTGGCCAAGAATGAATCTGCTATTCAAAACCTAGAGGTTTTCAATCTCGCTTGTATTTGTATATATGTGTAACAACTCAGTCGGTCATTCCGTGAGATTAGCCCGGTTTTCTCTGTTTATGTTTTATCATGTGTTTTTTAGCTCAATTATGTTGTGTTGGGTCGGTTGGTTCGGGTTCGGAGTGGTCGTGGTCAGAGACGGATCCGAGATTTAAATCTTATGGGTTCAATTTTAAGGCTTTTAACATTGAACCCATTGTATTTTTAAATTTATGGGTTTATATCTACTATTTTTGCAATTTTAATAAATTTTTACATACAAATTTTTACTCGCGTCGAAAGTTATGGGTTCAGTTGAACCCGTAGCTTGTACGCTGCATCCGCCACTGGTCGTGGTGAGAAACGAGACACTTAGTCTCTTAAGTTGGTTTTATAGTTGGAAAAGACAATCGAAAGTTGACTATTAGGTGAACGACCTCGGAATGTGGATTTTATGGCTCGGATAGCTTTGTTAAGTGATTTGGGACTTAGGAGTGTGTTTGGAATATTGTTCGGAGGTCCGGAGTAGAATTAGGCTTGAATTGGCGAAATTGAATTTTTGGAGATTTCCGGTCGGCAGTGGAAAATTAGCTATCGGGGTCAGAATGGAATTTCGGAAGGTGGAATAGGTTCGTAGAGTCATTTGGGATGTGTATGCAAATTTTCATGTCATTCAGACGTGTTTTGGTTGGTTTCGGCATCGTTGGTGAATTTCGGAAGTTTAGAAATCCTTAGGCTTGAATTAGATATTTATTTGGTGTTATGATGTTATTTTGAGTGTTCCGAGAGTTCAACTAAGTTCGGGTGATGTTATATGAGGTATTTGTATTTTTGGTTGGGGCCCCGAGAGGCTCGGGATGATTTCGAATGACCTTCTGGGAGTTTGAAGATTGGAAAAAGTTGATGGTACACTCTGCTCTGGTGTTCTGCAGATGTGGAAGAATGATCGCAGGTGCGTGTTGGCCATCGCAGGTGCGGAAAGGGAACAACGGGTGAGGAACCGAAGCTGCGGGATTTTAGCCGCACCGCGAGTCCGCAAATGCGGTAGGTGGAGCGCAGGTGCGGAACTTGGACCTTAGGTGAAATATCGCAGGTGCGCACCTGGGACTGCAGGTGCGGGTCCGCAGGTGCGAAGAAAAGGCCGCAAATGCGGCAATCACTCCAGAACCTATAAATAGATGCCTTCACAAAATTTGGTCATTTTTTCACCATTTGTGTTCGGGTTTGGAGCTTTTTGAGAGGAATTGAAGAGGGATTTGAGGGACAACACCTTGAGGTAATGATTTTGAACTCAATACTCGATTATATGATGATTTCTACCAGATTAGACATGAAATTTATGAGGATTAAGGGTCAAAATTGGGGGATTAGGGCATGAAGTTTTAGACTTTGATTTGAGGGTTTGAGGGGCCATTTGTTGTCGTATTTTGATGTATTTGGTATGTAGGAACTCGTAAGAGTGTAAGGATTCCAGTTTTACGATTTTTATCAGATTTCGAGACGTGGGCCCGAGGGTCGGGTTTGGCCAATTTTGGAATTTTTGGTGTAAATTGATTATTTTCGCATGGGTTTTATTCCTTTCTCATATATTGATGTTATGGTACTGATTTTGGTTAGATTCGGGGCTATTGTAGGCCGAGTCTAGAGGCAATGGCATTGCGGACTAGGATTTTGCCCAGTTTGAGGTAAGTAACGCTTCCAAACTTGGTTCTGAGGGTTCGAAACCCCGAACTATATGTTATATGATTATAATTAAGGTGACGCACATGCCAAGTGACGGGCGTGCAGGCCTGCACTATGAGATTTTTGACCTGGTTCATCCCATGGCACCGTTAGTAGTTCATTATTGATTGATATCCGTGCTTCTACCGATGTGATTTATGTAAACATGCTAGGAATCATGCTAAGTACTATGTTAAGGCTTCACGCTGATATTGTTGAGACCCGGGTGGTCATTTATTGCTGTCATCTCATGAGTTTCATTGATATTATATACTCAGTCCTGTCATAGCATATCATATCATGTCTCTGTCTCAGTAATTGTTGATTTTGCACATCTTATCATTTATTCGGGCTAGTTCATGCATTTGTGAGCCCATGTGAGCAAGACTGGAGAGTGATGACTGAGTGAGTCCGAGAGCATGATATTGAGAGACAAATATGAGATTAGGCTGCACGTCGCAACATATTATATTGATTATGCCTGTATCTGGCTTATGATAGCGCTTGGGATGTAGGAGCCCCTCCGAAGTCTGTAACACACCCCTAGTGAGCGCAGTGATGATATTGAGGGATAGATCTTCCCTGGACACGGATCTTGTCCGAGTGTTTGTATTCCGGAGATGGATCTTCTCCGTGGGGCTGGATTGCCCTTCCTCAGTACTGAGTGACTACTATCACATGAGCATATATATTCCGGGATGGATCTTCCCTGGTCCATGAGAGCCATATACAGTACTGAGTGGACTTGCATGTGAGAGTGGGAGCATTATGTGCAGTTTTACGCAGTTGATACATTGGCATGTAGAGTATACTAAGTTATACATGGTATTACTATTCGAACCTGCACTTATCCTGCTGTTTTTATATGTTAGATAACTATGAACTTGCCTAAATTTATGTACACTTTTTCTTATTATATCTATCAAGGCTTAGTTCGTCACTACCTCTCAACCCATAGTTTGGGTCTGTTACTTACTGAGTTGGTGTACTCACGTTACCTCCTGCACCTTGTGTGCAAATCCAGATACATCGAGACCCGGTAGCGGTTGCTGATCTGCTGATAGAGTTTCATTTGGAGTCTTCGAGGTAGCAGCTGGCGATCGCAGCCTCGTTTTCTCCTTTTTTATCTTCCTTCCGTACTTCATTATTTCATACAGTGTTGTCCACTTTTGTATTTCGACATTTGTAGTGGTAATAGCTCATGACTCGGTGACACCAATGATGGGATTCATTTTATTTTTATGACTTAAGGTTTTTCAACTTTTAAATGTTTTATGAATGAGACTTTTGCTGCAAATACAGTAATTTTTCTTAAAGAAACTTTAAACTGATTGAAGTGTGTGGCTTGCCTGATTCTACGATAGGCACCATCACGACTGGGCATTTTGGGGTCGTGACAATATGGTAACTGTATACGGTAAATCGGTGAGTCAGATTTTATGACTATTACGGCACTCCATAGCCCGTCTTCGGAAGGCTCGAGATACAGTTCGAAGATCGACCCCGAGGGTTGCCTACGATCGACCTTAGGGCAGTGCAAATCGGTGACTATCCTAGACAAGCGGAAATTCCCAAAAAGCACATGGTTAGAGCTGACCAAGTCTACAAGAATAATATAAGTCTGTACCGTGACACTAAATAGTTGTACCAGTTGTGTATCTTTGTAATAAATGCATATGTACTATGTTGGGATTCTCCCTCCTATATAAAGGGGACCCTTGTCATTTTGTAACATATATGATATTCAATACAAGAACAAGAACATTCTCTGCTCTCTAACTCAAACATTCTCCACTGTCGATTCCTTTGATTTATTGCTTACATTTATTGTGTTTCATTTATTGTTCTTCACTTATTACTCATCATTGATCGTAAAGAGACATATTCTAGGACCTTAAAACTGTTAATCCTTCATTGATCATCGCCAGCCAAGCTCACTAGCTCGACCTCGAGGCCCAGCCTAGGCCAGCTCGAGACCTCGATTCACGACAGCTCGATTTGCATAACCCACTGTCCTTAAACTCTTATTTCACTTTCTTTACTCAACACTTAGCATCTACTGCTTAACAACTAGCATTAAAATAGATCACGTATTTTAGAACCACAAAATCAAATCTAATTGTAATTACCATTTTCGCGGTAAACAGTTTGGCACCCACCGTGGGGCTAAAAATAATAATGATTGTTTTAGTGCTGGTTTACTGAAAATCACAAGTGATTCTTCACACTTTTTCTTGTCCAAGAACCTTTGATTTCAGGTCAAAATGTCTAACTCAGTAAATGCACATGAAAGCGACGGCTCTGAGGACCATGGAGAGAATGGTGTAGTTGTTTCAGGCGCTGGTGTACCACTGCAAAACCCTAAGAGCACACCGGAGCCAATTCCCGTGGACGTGGGCTCGCGCAACGCCCAACACGTTGATATAAACTCTCTCACTGACGGGGGTACACCCCGAGAAAACGAATAGGAGGTTCAGAAAACTCCAGCTCGAGAGGAAAGAGAGGTTAGCCTTCACGTCATTTTTGAAATGTTGTAGGCACAACAATTGGCGATTGCTCAGTTGCAAAGCCATAAAAAAACTCCAAGTACAGCAGCACCGGAAATGACTCCTCGAGTCGAACCGGCACCGGATAGGTCGAGCGATAACGGATTGGCCGACCCCGCCATTATAAAGATGCTCGAGGACCTCACGAAGAGGATCGAATCGAACGAAAAGAAGATAGAAG
The DNA here is from genome assembly GCA_005239495.1 of Nicotiana undulata. NCBI lineage: Eukaryota > Viridiplantae > Streptophyta > Magnoliopsida > Solanales > Solanaceae > Nicotiana > Nicotiana undulata. Next base: position 34,628 of record ML290149.1, on the reverse strand, counting down.
CCAATGACAAAAAGGTGGAAACCTACAATTCAAGGGTCGACCAGATCCTAGGCGCACCCCAAATTCTAAAGGGTGTAGATAGAAATTTGTTCAAAGGCCATTCCCGTAAAGTGCGGCTCAGAAACCCATCCCGAAGAAATTCAGAACGCCCGATCTCCGGAAGTACAACGGGACCTCGGACCCCAACGAGCACATCACTGCCTACACTTGTGCCGTGAAGGGGAATGACTTGAAGGAGGACGAGATTGAGTCCGTCCTATTGAAAAAGTTCGGAGAAACGTTATCAAAGGGGGCTATGATGTGGTACCACAACCTAACCCCAAACTTAATAGATTCATTTGTCATGCTGGCAAATTCTTTTATAAAGGCACACACCGGTGTCATCAAGGTTGCTACAAGAAAATCTGACGTCTTCAAAATCAAACAAAGAGAAAACGAGATGCTACGAGAATTTGTATCTCGCTTTCAAATGGAGCGAATGGAATTACCACCGGTCTCCGATGACTGGGCAGTGCAGGCATTCACCCAAGGATTGAATGAACGAAGCTCAATAGCTTCGAAACAACTTAAGCAGAACTTGGTAGAGTATCCCGCCATCACTTGGGCGGATGTCCATAACTGATATCAATCAAAGATTAGGGTCGAAGACGACGAACTGGGATCCCCCTCGGGCTCGGTATACCCTACCAGGCTCCTGGCAAAGGAACCAAGGCCAAACAAAGAAAGGTATCAACAATACACTGAAGATCGAAGAAACGCTCCAAGGCGTAACATACCTCGGAATGACCGTAGGGCAGATCGATATCAGAATCCTCGAGGACTCGTGAGCAGGGCCGATTTTGATAGACACGTAGGGCCAGTAGAGGCACCCCGCTTATCTGAGTACAACTTCAACATTAATGTTTCGGACATCGTATCGACCATAGGTAAAATCAAATACACTAGGTGGCCGAAACCCATACTATCAGATCCGTCCCAAAGGAACCATAACTTGGTATGCGAGTTTCATGGCACACATGGTCACATGACCGAAGATTGTAGACAGCTCCGAGAGGAAGTAGCCCGACTAATCAACAAAGAGCACCTCCGAGAGTTCCTCAGCGACCGAGCAAAAACTCAATTTCGAGAAAGAGAGGCAAACAAGAAAAGAGAAGCAGAAGAGCCACAACATGTCATCCACATGATCATGGGAGAAATCGACATCCCACAGGAACTCGTTGTTAGACGAACAAAAATATCCATCACCAGGGAAAAGCAAATTCGGGGTTACATACCTGAGGACGCTCTCACATTCAGCGACGAGGACATCGAGACCCTGTCTCAGCCTCACAACGATGCATTGATAATTTCTTTTCTTGTGAATACATTTCAAATTAAATGTGTACTTGTGGATCCAGGTAGCTCGGCCAACATAATCAGGTCGAGGGTGGTGGAGCAGCTCGGATTGCTCGACCAGATCGTGCCCGCCTCTCGAGTTCTCAACGGATTCAACATGGCGAGCGAGACAACAAAAGGGGAGATCACCCTCTCGGTCAACGTGGCCGGCGCAACCCAAAATACCTAGTTTCATGTCATCGAAGGAGACATGAGGTACAATGCCTTGCTCGGAAGGCCATGGATACACTGCATGAGAGCAATGCCTTCTACCCTTCATCAAATGATGAAGTTTCCAACAAAGGACGGAATAAAAATAGTGTATGGGGAACAATATACATCAAGGGAAATGTTCGCGGTGCACGATGTGGCACTGGAATCGATACCTTATACATCGAAGGAGCCAAAGGATAAGCAGACAACCAAGTAGCAGTCGCAAGCTACATCCTCGGCCGCGCTCGAGTTAATGAGCAAAGGACCGTACCGTGTCCTCGGAACAAGCGGTTGAAGCACATCGAGGCTCGAACGCCATCGCCGCTAAGGTATGACCGTCTCCCTTTTGTTTACATTTTACAACTAACCTATGTGCAAGTGTCCGATTAAAGAATCGAAACACCTTCCAGCTCGAAGACCTTAGGTTTCAAAGCATGCGTCGCACTCTTTTTCCCTTAGATCAGATTTTATCCCAAATGGGTTTTACCGACAAGGTTATTAACGAGGCAATGCTTATATGCTACCTAAGGAAGACTTAGCAAGTATTCAAGGCTTCTCTTAAATCAACCTCAAATACTGGGGGGGGGGGGGGGGGC
>ML290149.1:7599-32256 GCA_005239495.1 Nicotiana undulata | reverse complement strand
TTGTTTCCTTCTCTACTAAACAAAACACCGCCGAGGGGGGGGGGGGGGGGGGGGGGGCATCCCCCTGGGAGAGAACCTCCTCGAAGAAATTGAAATGAGCCAATGAGGGTCTCGATAGGAGAATGATGTATCGGGCCAAACGGTCAAAAGAGCCGTGTCCGCGTAGAATAATTGAACCCTCGACGGCAAAAACTATGTATACTTGTACCACGTAATCAAAGGAGCATCTTTTACCATCAAAACGCCTTGCGTTTCAAAGAAGTTCGATTTTCGCAAGAAACGGCCCCAGGGCCAGAAATTTCCTGAACACTCGGGGACTGACATAGTAAACTCGAGGCCATAAGACCTCAGAGCCGGAAACCTCGATCTCATAAGACCTCGAGGAGGCAATATCAAGTTTACAAGGAACGACTTCCGAACCAAAAATCTTTGATGTCTCGGGGACTGTCGCCACATCGAAGTTATCAAAACTCGACGCCATAAGACCTCAGGGCCGGCAAGATCAAATCTGTAAGTCCTACGGGCATGATCAAATCTGTAAGTCCTGCGGGCACGATCAAATCTATAAGTCCTACAGTCATGATCAAATCTGTAAGACCTTAAGCAAGGCATGTCCAATTTGAAAAGCCTTAAAAAGGCATAATCTTGATATTAAAGTCAAGGCTATATATTCGAACTTGTAAGACCCCTCAAAAGGCATACCCTCGATATAGACGCCAAGACTACCTCACTCGAGGACTGAAAGTCTACTACCAAATACAATGACCATGGTCAAAAGGCTACGGCCAAATACAATGACTACGGTCAAAAGGCTACGACCAAACACAACGACAATGGTCAAAAGGCTACTGCCAAATACAATGACTACGGTCACAAGGCTAGGGCCAAACTAACGCAACTTGGGTATGCCCGACCGTCGCCATAAAATAACAGGCTACCCTCGGCATAAGCAAAAGAGCTTTGATCATGTTCATGTCAACTCCAAACAATGAAAAGGCTTCAAAACAATTCAGCCATATAGCAAAACCTCCCGAGGTGCTCATTTATGGTCACATAACGACTCGCAATCGAGGTTCTTATTGAGCCGTCGAAGAGTCAAACGAACATAAAAACTTCAAAAAGTCTTCAACGAGGGAAAAATATAGCCACACTAAAGGTCGTACCGACTCAACGCGTAAGAGCCTACGCGCCGGCTCAAAAGTGCCTCAGGGCCAATTAAAGGTCACACTGACCCAACGCATAAGAGCCTATGAGCCAGCTTAAAGAGCCTCAGGGCCAATTCGAAAACCTAAGGGTCGATGAGCTCGAGTCGAGACCCGACTCGAGGACTGATCCCTAAATAGTTAACTAAAAAGCACCTAAGGGACAATAAATAGGAGCCTACAGGCCAACATCAAAAAGCCTACAGGCTGATTAAAGATCATATCGATCCCATGCGTAAGAGCTTAAACGCCAGCCTAATGAGCCTCAGGGCCAATTTGTGAACCTAAGGGTTTTATCTCGAAGTCCAGTTCATTTGGATAATCATTGACAAACATCAAAAGTCAAATTGAAAGAAAGACAAACACCTGCAAATGGAAATTCATGAAAGGAGAAAAATCGAAAGGTTCCCTTTATATATATATATATATATATATATATATATATATATATATATATACGAAAAATATTACAAGGCTTCATTTAAAATTATCTCTAAGATCCCTATATACGGAAACAGAAAGAAAACCTAGTCTACTCTCGGGACTAGCTCCCTCGAAGTCCCTCAAATATCAGCATCGACACCAAGAGAAAGGAAAAACTTGGCGTCGATCTCATCCGCTCTGGCCTGCTTTATCTCCTCAAAGAGATCGAAGCCCCTAGCGTGTATCCCCTTGAGGGTTTCCCTCCGATATATACACTAGGCGTATTCCTTTCTTCTCCTCTCTCTTTCAAAGGCTCCTCTCAACTGAGCCCGAGAATCAGCGACATCTTTTAAATAAATGACCACTTTATTGTCGGCCTTTGATCGAGATTCTTCAGCTTCGGCCCGGGTATCGATAACTTCGGCTTTCATTTGCAAAAGTTCGGCCTCGAACCTTTTGATCTTGCTCGCCTGCACCAAGCTGTCTTCACGAGCGTTCCGGAGGTGAACTTCGAGGGTAGAAGCCTTGGCCAAAGCGTTCTTTTTGGCCACAGCATGGACGTCTATCTGATCCCTTAGCCCATTGCACTCATGCTCGGCCTGACCAACTTTTCCCCAAAGGCGTTCGAGGTCCTATGTCTTTCTCTGCAGCTGAAATATCAGAATATTAGTCTCCGAAGATAGGAGAATAAACATGCATATCATCGAAATGAAGGTTACCTGTCTCTCGAGGCGACCTTCGTAGTCGTGGCTTCGACTCACCTCGTACCGAAGGTGTATCATCTCCTTTGTTCATTTATCACAAAGGAGCCTAGGGAATTTCTCCCCATTCAAGGCTTCCCGCAACCTAGTTTCACAGCGGAGCAACTCAAATTTGAGCTTATCGAAGGCCTGTGAAAAGTAAGCTTCAGTTAGAAAACGAAAATACGAAGTTGAAAGATCGAAGAATCATCAAAACTCACCACAGAGCAGAGCTGCTGAGCCTCCTCAAAGGTTGAGCGTGCATCTACTGGCCTGGCCCCATCGGCCCTAGTTGAGCCACTCTCAGTAGGAAAATGACCGCTCGAGACCCCACTCAGCTTAGGCGGACCCTAGACCCGAACGTCCCTCGAAGTACCTTCGACGGGAGAAGAGGATAGGGGTAAAGAGTCCTCGCCCCTCTAAGTGCCTTCGACGGGGGAGGAAGTCGTTGGTGAAGGACTCTGGCTCCTTACTTCTCATGGATCCTTCCCCTCGAGGTCAGGGGCTTCAAGCACAACGGGTACGACAACCTTGGAATGATCCTTGATCAGAGCCATCGGTGCAGAACCATCCTTCCCAGGAGTACTGATATCCACGGAACGACCAATGTATATAAGGTCCTCTTCAGCGACGGTATCTTCCTTGTGCCCCCGAGCAGGCTCCGCCTCATGATGAATGTCCTCGTCCATCGAGGATCTTTTCCGCTTATTATCTTCCCTCTGCTCCCAAGTCGTTGGCCCTCTCTCCTCCTCGAGGGAGAACGACCTCATCTCGGAGAATCCGCCAATTCCTATGGCGACGAAGTTAATACACATAAAAGAAAGTACCTTTCATAAAAGTAAACCACACAACACGTACCGTGGTGTTTTACTTCCCATCTGCCCTTCGACAGATCGCGCCACTTGCGCTCGTCATATGAGGAGGTAGATGTCTACTTTCGACTCCAACCCGCAAGATCGGGGATCTCCTCCGGCATCCACAGAACCGTTGAGAGGGAAAAAATAAACATCTTTATTAACCGACAAAAGCAAAAGCACTGAGTTTCGACGTGATACTTACGTTGGAATTTCCATTTTTCAGGAAATGGCATGAACTCGGCAGGGATGATGCCGGTGGTCCTCACTCGAACGAATTGATTTAACCATCCTTGATTTCTATCCTCGTCGTCACTAGCAATGAAAGGTCTAGTGGATCGGCGTCGTAATGCTATTAGACCTCGACAATATAGAGGTCGATATAACCTAATAAGGTGGCTAAGGGTGAACTCAAGCCTAGCTTTTTCGGTGAAAAACCTCATCATCAGCACTATCCGCCAAAAGGACGGATGAAGCTAAGCCAAAGTAACTCGATATCTTCTACAGAATCCGAGTACGAGGCGGTCTAGGGGGACCAGTGTAAATGGATTCATATATACACTCAGGAACCCTCTACGTGGGTCATAATATTCTCCTATCGGGAAGGTATCTGAAGTATCACATTTTTCCTCCACCCACAGTCTCTCCTCACGACCTCGAGGTGCTTCGCTTCTATCGAGTGGATAAACCTCAAAGCATGCTCTCGATGGTCCGGGACGTCGAAAGGTTTCTCTAGCACAAAGTCCTTCTTCAAAGCAAAACAACTCGAGGTTAAATAGCCATACGCCGGTGGTGTGCCACCGACCGGACAAGAAGTAGAGACTGAGCTTCCTTCTTCTTGGTAAGCGGGTTTGGGCATAGCAGCCATAACTACCTTGGTATAAGGAAAATAAGATGAAACTCAAAGCAAGAGCCTCAAACTAAGGTGGTAGAAGAATTGATGAAAGAAAAACTCTATAAGAAAGACAGTTGCTCAAAACTAGCAAAGTCTTCAAAAGAAGAAAGCGTATGCATATACAGAGCAAGCATCGATTGTTCGCCTGCCTTAAAGGCCAACTAATTCTGACTAGGTCATTACAACCTTTTTGGGAAGTGTACCGGTGGGACCACCTCGGTCACTTCACAGGTCATGTCATATGAATGACACTGTCCAAGGGCTCGAGATCCCCATATAAATCCAATCTCGAGATGGTTCCCTATCTCGAGGATCTACGTTACTATAAGTATGGGCTCTAAGGATCCACCAATATTAATCTAACCTCGAGATGGTGCCCAATCTCTAGGATCTTAGTTATCACAACTATGGGCTCTAAGAAGTCATCAGTATCTATCTAACCTCGAGATGGTACCCGATCTCGAGGATCTCCGTTATTATAATTATGGGCTCTAAGGAGCAATCACAATCAATCTGACCTCGAGATGGTACCCGATCTCTAGGATCTCTGTTATTATAATAGTCTCTAAGGAGCTGTACATGTTGGTCTAACCTTGAGATGGTACCCGATCTTGAGGATCTCTATTATTACAATTATGAGCCCTTATGAGCTATCGATATCAATCTAGCCTTGAGATGGTGCCCGATCTCGAGAACCTTTGTTACTTTAAATACGGGTTCTAAAGGAACAATTAATCCAGCCTCGAGATGGTACTCGATCTCGAGGATCTCAGTTACTACAAGTATAGGCTCTAAACTGAGCTATCAAGATCCACATATCCATCTAGTCCGAGATGGTACCCAATCTCGAGGGATTTATTATTCCAAGAATGGGCTCTAAAAAGCCGACATCGAAATTCAAGAGATTGTCTTTGCATTGAAAATAAAAGACTTGAAGCAAAAAATTCTTTTGTATTCACAAAAATATATTTACAGAGGTATCATTACAAAGCTCCTCTGAGGAGCCGATGCACAAAAAGGAAGAAATGAAAAAGTAAAAACAGTGGGTGAGTCTACTCATCACCCTCATTGCTATCTGAGTCACTACTGGAGCTCTCGTCTGAAGAAGATGAAAGTGCCGATTCTTCTTCCAAGGCCATGGCGTTCTCGATCTTCGCAGAAATATCGGCACCCATGGTGCTTGCCTCTTCGAGTTCTTGCCTCCTGGCCTGAGAACAAGCATGGGCAATGGCCCGTGCCAGCTTCAGCTCGGCCTTTTCAGATATTTCCCTAGCCCGATTATTGGCGGCAACGACGTCTCTTTTATATGAGGCTATATGCTCATCGGCCTCAAACTTAGCCGCAGATAGTGAAGTGACCTCCTCCTGGTCATTCCGAAGAAGGTCCTGGGTCGAGGACAACTCTCCTCGCAAGAGGTCCCTCTCCGAGGCTACAACCTCAATCTGCTCCTTCAGCTCAAGGATCTCCTTATCCTTGATTGCAGCCTCTTCCCGGAGTTGCCCCACCAGAGCGTTCTTTTGCTTAATCTGAAAAAACAAATCAAGATGGAAATAAGAAGATGAACTCACAAATGCCACGTTACATGCTCGGTGAAGCTGGTCCGTTCCAGATGCACCCCCTCCAAACTTGCCCGAAGCTTATCTAACTCCTCCTCCTTTCGGGCAGGGGAAGCTTTCAACTCTTCCAGTTCTGAGGTAAGCTTCTCGAGATCCTCTTCGCGGCAAGTGAGTTCGACGTTCAGCTTGGAGAAAGCTTGGCCATAAAACTTCTTGGCCTACAAACACAAAGGAAGAGGATTATACAAGAAGGAATGAAAATTCAAAACAATAGACAGTGTATCAAGAGGGCCACCTACTTCTGAAGTTTCTCGGCCTTCTCGAGAGCGATAGAGGAACTGAGGTCGGTCTCCTCCTAAACATCTTAAAATAAATCTTTGAACGTTTCATCTTCCCCTCGAGAGATGACCATGTCGGTAGCGCCCCTGTTCTGCGCATCCCTTATCTCTCCTGGAGAAAACGAAGGGCCCGATTCGAAGTCGCCACGAAAAATTTCGGACTTAGGCTCGAGAAACTCGCCAGCTGAGAATACTCCAACACAGAGTGTACCATGTCCAGATTGAGGCTCGGGGAATGCGTCTAAGCCCTCCTTGAGAGTCTCTCCTTCAGCGTGAGATGGGTCCGCATCGGCCATCTCCGGTTCAACAGCCTCTTGCCCAATATTACTCGAAGTATCAACGCTTCGCCTACCCTTTGTACCAAAGGGAGATAATCTTCATCATCATCTTCGTCTTCAACATGAAAACTTGTAGCATCATCCGAAGTCAATACCGTGGCATCGGTCTTAGGCTTTCGGATCTTGGGCTTCTTTGATTTTGGAGAATCAACCGATGTCTCCTTCTTCTTCTTCTTCTTACCTTTGTCGGGTTTTGAAGTTTCTGCTTCACCAGGTGGGGGCGGTCTTATTTACGCACTGTCCCCGAGGCTTGCATAGGCATGATATATCAAACTTACCACCACAAATGAAACTTATGTAGAATTTGGAAAATGACCGCAAAAGGTGAAGACAACACAGAAGCGGGAGACGAGGTCGCACCTGCGGTAGCGCAGGAGAGGACCATTGTACGCAGGTCCGAAAGGAGCTTTTCTTCTTCGCATATGCGTAAATGCGGTAAAAAATGTAACTTTGCAGAAGAGATAATGTGTCCGCAAATGCGGAAATACCTGATCAAAACATACAATTCGAGGGTTGGCTATTTTTACCCATTTTTGTTTGTTAAGTGCTCGAGTGAGACGACTTTCAGGAGATTTTTCAAGGGAAAAATTGGTGTAAGAATTCCCAACTCAATTTTGGTTAAAGTACCCGAATCTATGATTGTTTTTACCATCTAAATGGTATTTTAAGTTGAATTATTTTGAAAACTGTAATGACCCAGCCGGTCGCTCCGTAGAATATGCATTATATTTACTGTTTCTACCTTGTCATAGGTTGGTTATACTGTTTATGACGTGTTGGAGCCGGTTGGCTCGGGTTCAGAATGGTTGTAGTGAGAATCGAGACACTTAGTCTCTAAAAATAGCTTTATAGTTGGAAAAGTCAACTGAGAGTTGACTAATTGGTAAACGACCTTGGAATGCAGACATTATGGCTCAGATAGCTTCGTTAGGTGATTTGGGACTTAGGAGTGTGTTCAGAATATTTTTGTGATGTCTGGTGTAGAATTAAGCTTGAATTGGCGAAAGTTAGTTTTTGGTGATTTCCGGTCGGCAGTGGAAAATAGGATATCGGGGTCAGAATGGAATTTCGGAAGTTGGAACAGGTTTATAATGTCTTTTTGGATATGTCTGCAAAATTTCAGGTCAATCGGAGGTGGTTTGGATAGTTTCGGCATCGTTTGTGGAATTTGGGAATTTCAAAGTTCATAGGCTTGAATTTGATGTGATTTTGGTGTTTTTATGTTATTTTGGGTGTTCCAAGAGTGAAACTAAGTTTGAATGATCATTTAGGATGTGTTGGTATATTTGGTTGGGGTCCCGAGGGGCTCGGGATTGATTTCGGATGGTTAACGGGAATTTTGGAGTTGGAACAATGCAACTTTCAGCTGCTGGTGTGATTTTACTGTTGTAACCGCACCTGCGGATGGGGAATCGCAGGTGTGGGCCCGCAGGAGTGGAGAGAGGCTCCGCAGGTGCGAAAGTTGGCCAGCCCAGGGAAAAAGGCGCAGGTGCGGACACTTGATCGCACCTGCGAGGTCGCAGGTGCGGAAGTGGAGCCGCAGGTGCGGAGATTGCCCGGTTAATGAAAAATCGCAGGTGCGGTCCACCTGAGTGCAGGTGCGGACTGCAGGTGCAATATTTTGGCCGCAGGTGCGAAAAGCCTGGGCAGAAAAGTATAAAAAGGGGACTTCACGATTTTTAACCCTCTTTTCACCATTGTTGTACGAGTTCCGAGCTTTTTGAGGGTTTTTGAAGAGGGAAACATTTGTGTATCATTAAGGTAAGCCTTTTGGACTCATTAAATCGATTATGTGTGATTAAAGACCTTATTAACAGTGTTCAATAAAGAAAAATCAGTGGAAAAAGGGGAAAACTAGGGCTTGAGTTTAAGAGACCTTTTAGGGGTGATTTGAGGGGTCAATCGGACTCTGATTTCAGAGTTATTTATAGGTACGGACTCGTGAGATTATGAGGATCATTTTGGTATAAAGTTTGTCGATTTCCAAGATGCGGGCCTAGGGGTCGGGTTTTGTCTAATTTCGGGTTTTGTGCATAAAGTTGATATTTTCGATTGAATTTCATCCCCTTAGCATAATTTGATGTGAAAAATCTGATCTTTATAGATTTGGAGCAATCGGAAGTTGATTCGAGAGGCAAGCGTGTTGCGGAATAGCTTTTCGGGCTAGTTTGAGGTAAGTAATGTCTTTAAATCATGTCCTGAGAATATGAAATCCCGGACTTTTCATCCTTTCACGATTTTGGAGTGATGCACACACTGGATGATGAGTGTGGGGCGTGCACGAATTGGAAATTTGGAAATATGTTCCTTTTTAGGCAACTATTGAGTTGCGAAACCGCTTTTAAAGCATATGTTTTATAGTATTACTAGGTTTTGATATATTTGGGTTGTAAGCCATGTTTGGGGCCTAGTGCCGATCTGTTCTAACCCCTTGGGGGCTACTTTACTGATATTCCTCACTTAGAAAATTATGATTTTACACTCAGTCCTTCTTGATAAATTATTTTGACACTCTAAGTTACTGATATTATTTCTTGAAATGAAATACTGTTTTAGGTCGAGAACCCTGTTTATTTATGGCCTGAGTGGCATGTTGAGAGTGTCTGACTGAGTGAGGCCGAGGGCCAATATTGTAAGGATGTTATGATATGAGAGAGGCCGAGAGCCTGAGTGACTGATGCTATGATTTGGCTTGTTTATAGCGCTTGGGCTGTAGGAGCGCATGTACCTACTGAGTGCGAGTGCCGAGCGATGAGTGATTGGGAGGCATGAGTGACAGTGAAGTTGCCCGAGGGGCTGATGCTGAGTGACTGTGAGGTGCTGAGTGACTGTTACTGAGGGATGGTGAGGTGCTGAGAAGATTGATTATGAGAGATGAATTGGCCCGAAGGGCGGTTTTATAATGATATTTTACTGAGTTTTGATTATGATTCGTTTCATCTTTCAAACTGATATTTTGGGAGTTTTTACTGAGAAACATTTGGAGAAATATACTTGTTCAGAGGATTTTTTACGGAAATTGGTTTTCAAACTTATGTATTAAATGTATACTTTATGGAGACTCGGGGTTTTACTGTTTTGTGGATTGATGTTTTGTGCCGTGTGTTTCTTATCTTTAGACTTGATTTATTTTCATTACTACTGAGTTGGCGTACTCATCATTACTCCTTGAACCTCTGTGTGCAGATCCAAGTACTGGTTTTGAGAAGTAGTCACTTCCGTCCGTTCGGCATCAGCTTTGGGATTTCGAGGTAGCTGCCCAGCGTCCACAACTTCTCCATTTCCCTTCCTTCATTAGTATTTAGTATTTTGTTCTGAGACAATGTATTATGACATTAGCAGTATTGTCCTTATTCTTAGATGCTCGTGATCAGTTGACTCCAGTTCTGGGGGATGTGTCTAGGCTGCCGGGTTATATTATGCCTGCTTAAAGATTTAGAGGAATTTTTATACTTATTATGCTGATTATTAATGATTTGAGAAACTTTATTAAAATAAATGTGTAGTTATGTGATGGTCGGCTAGCCTAGTTCCACTATAGGCCCCATCACGACCTGTTAGGATTTGGGGTCGTGACAAGTTGGTATCATAACTCTAGGTTATATAGGACTCAACGGTCATGAGCAAGTTTAGTAGAGTCTTGCGGATCGGTATGGAGACGTCTGTACTTATCTTCGAGAGGCTACAGAACTCTTAGGAAAAATCTCATTTTCTTGAACTCTGTTGTGCCATTCTATTGGTTCTTGAAATCTAAACTCCTGTTGTTTCATTCACTCACAAATGGTGAGGACACGCACTACGGATCAGGGTGACCAAACATTAGCCAGACCCACGAGAGGTCGAGGCCATGGTAGAGGTAGGGGACCAGCTCGTGCAGCAGCCGGGATAGTACCAGAGGATCCCCCTATTATTCAGGATCAAGTTCCCGCTGAGGGTGCTCCAGCGGGACATGCTCAGGCACCGGCAGTGCCTATTGTCATTCTGGGTCTTCAGGAGACCTTGGCTCAGATTCTGACTGTATGTACTAGTTTGGATCAGGCAGTTGCTATGTCTACTACTATCGCTACATCTCAGGCCGGGGGAGGCACTCAGACTCCAGCTGCCTGATCGGCTCTCACCCATACTACTATTAAAGTAGGAAGATGAGGGTCGGTGCAACTTTTACCCGAAAGGTCGGGATCAAATCCTCAGGGAGTTATGATTTGGAATGAGTTTCTAAGTGATCTAGAAATGGTTCATGTTCTTGATTACACTTTTCATGATTGTTGGTTTTGTACTAAAACTATGATTTATACTAATGATAATTGCAATTGAGCTACTATTATCTTTTTGGGTTATTTTCTAATTGGATAAAGGCACTAGTGTTATGACTTCTAGCCAGGCGAGTAATTAACGAATTCTAATATCTAAGGCAAAGATGTTATTCAGGGAATTTATGATATAACCAAATGCTCCCAAATTACCCACTCTATACCTCTCGGTAGATTGAGTGGCTATGCCTAATTGCCTTTCTCAAGGTCAATTGGGTGTCAAATGTGCACAATCAATATGGGCTCAAGTAGGATTTTACTCTCTCGAGGTTTAACCCGTTAATTGGGACTATTAATTCTCATGATTTCATCCCAATTACTTGTTGGGTTGATTTCCTAGACTCAAGTCCTCTTTCTCAAGAAGGACCCAAGTCAATTGAACACCAATTGGTGTTTGCAACCACCAATTTTGACAAGAAAACCACAAATCAACCCAAATATCCATCACCCATAACATCTAAGTCCTAATTTAGAGAACCCATTAATTACCCACACTAGGGTTGAGACACAACCCTAGCTAATGGGTTTAGCTACTCATAATCAATGAAGAAATCACAGAAATAGATGAAGCAAAACCCATATGATTAAATTATAAAATAAAATAGGAAGATTCAATGTTGAATTCGAGCTAAAATTGCTCAAAAATATGAAAAGAGACTATTCACGAGCTGCCCACAATATTTGATACTCAGCGTAACCTAAAAAAATACAAAAGAAACTATTTATACCCAGCCAAAAATTCCGGACAAAAATACCCCTGCGGGGTTACCGCGGACCGCGAAATGGACCGCGGTCCGCAGTGGACCTCTTGGCCTCATGGATTTGGTATCTGAAACTTCTTGACCGCGGACCGCGTAAAATGGACCGCGGTGCCCTTAGCCTTCAAAAGTGAGTCCTCTGAATCCACCACCGCGGACCGCGAAGAATAGACCGCGGACGCGGTGGACTTTTGCCTTGAAAAACCTTTCTCTGAACCTCACCACCGCGGACCGCGAAGGATGGACCGCGGCCGCGGTGGACTTTGCCTTGAAAAGACTTCTCTGAACCTCACCACCGCGGACCGTGAAGAACAGACCGCGGCCACGGTGGTCACTTGAGCTTGCCCTTTTTGTTGTTCTTGGTACTTGGGCATGATTCACTCCTTTTTGAGCAGATCTTTGACGGTTTGTCATCCTTATTGTCTCAATCCTGCAACAAGCACAACATGTCAGCTTTTTGGGCTATTTTATGTACAAATGTATCCAAAACTTAAGCAGTTAGAGTATAAAACAAGGTAAAATCCCTAGTCATCAACTCCCCCAAACTTAAGCTTTTGCTTGTCCTCAAGCAATCAAAGTAAGCCCCACCTTTTTTTTTGTTGAGTAATTTCAAGAAAATTCGGCTGTCCTAAGGTAACCTCCTCTAGCATCAATTGGGACTAACAATTTTCCTCAATGAAAATGAATCATTAACAACATTTGACCCTTTTTAAAACCATGGATTCAAGTGCGACGCAAGCGTATCAAGAGTTGACTCGACTCATCAATGAAACTCTTACTACCACTTTGATCATTTTGGAACCCAAACTCATACTCCTCAACTCTCCCTAAGCACCTCACTTTAGAATTGTAACGCTCAGAACGAGGATAATGTGAGTTCACTCATCTCTCTTAAAGGAAAGACTCAAGTCCGGCTCAAAGTACCATAGGCTTGCCCCTTATGTGAGTCACCACTAATGTAAGTTTCATTCAACTCAAGATCATATAGGTCTTTAGTGGGTACATGATGAAGGCTTTTGGTTAAAGGTAGGAAACATTTGGTCAAAGTGAGTTCAATCTTCCCTTAAGCACTTCATTTGTTTCACATTCTTTGATTCCTTGAGTTAATTAGCTCTTTCTGAAGGGTTGGAGAGACATAATGTCACACCTTTTTGTTCTTTCAAATCAATTTTTCTCCTTTCTTGGCTTTCCACACCTTTAATCACATTTCTTTCATTGATTCCCTTTATTTCTTCCACTTTGTTCATTTTTTTTGGCTTTTTGATTTTCTCTTTTCTTTCTTTTTCATTGCCTTTCCTTTTCTTTCTTTTGTACCTCCTTTTTCACTTTGTTGCAATTCCTCGTCTCTCCCCCAAACTTATGCTTTTTCCTTGTGTTAAGGAAAGATTTGGGTGCCAAGAGAAGGTTAAAATAGGTAAAGTCTTGTAACATGGTTTTTGAAAGAAAAAGCTCTAAGGCTCAAAAGGGTTGACTAGGGAAATTGTCACTGGTAGGCTATGGAAATGTTCAATTCACTATTTGGATCAAGGAGAGCCTATAATCACCTCTTAAGTCAAACTTCACCTATGATTTCGCCTAGACAAACATTCAGGACAAGTTCTAGACTAATGGCACGGGACTTGGACTTGCAATTCAAACTCTCAGCACCCAAGCTATGAGATCACTAAAGAAACAGAGTTGGGGGCCCACAACGACCTTAGTTATGCTTTGAGAAACACAATGGTCCCGAAAAACCACTTGATGATTATCGGCCAACACAAGAGTCTCAAGATCACAACTTTCACCATCCTACACACAACGATTTGTTTTTGACCATAGGATCAAAGGCAAATGTGTTAGGACCAAGTGAAGCTTTGCTTGAGGCACCTCTGTTAACTAGCTATTAAAAATAAACAAAAAGAAAAACAAACTCAAACCCTTAAGAAAGTTGTCACACCATCCATCCTCGGGAAGAGCCACCCGGTTATGTTGATACCCAATTTTTCCTCAAATTATTTCAAACTTGCATATAAGCTTTCAAAATTACTCTTTGTAATAATGAGTATTTTTTCCTATTTTTCCATATTTGTATTAAATTATTTTCCTGCTTATTTTAATATTTCATATTTAAATAATTCATGAATTATGCTAGAAACATTTTTTTAAATATTTCCCAGCTCAGTATGCTATTTATAATCGATTTTTATCTAGTTAAATTCAATTATTTTACAAATTAGCCAATTGAGTTTTATTTAATTTCAATTACCACAATTTTACAATTACGGCCCAATTGAACGTTTCATATTATTTCTATTCGAAACTTATGCATTTTTACACCTAATATTAGTTAATTACTGTAATTTTACTTATTTTAACTTGATTTCATTTTTATTTTAATTATTGGCTATTTTAACTAATTAATTATCTATTTTTACGGGTATTTAACATATAGCCACATCTATTTTAATTTTAGCCACATTTCAACCCAATCTTTAAACCCAATTTACCCAAACCCATAACCCAAATTCGATCCATCCCAATCCAAAATTTAACCCGCCCCAACCCCTGATTAAATCTGAGCCGTTGATCAAATGAGATCAACGCCCAGATTATTTCTTTCCTTAATTAACCCAAACGACCCCCCAGACCCCCCTCATTCTTCGAGACCTCTCATCTCTCTATCTGGTCTCTCTCTCTCCCTTCTCTATAGAACCTTCCTGTTCACCTCCTTCTCCGATGGAGCCCTCCCTTCTCCGGCCACCTCTAACCACCATCCTTTCGACCACCAGCCTCCATGAGGCCTCCTCTCTCTGGTTCACTTCATCTCTGAAGCTTTCGAAGGTTTAAACCCTGTCCAACCCAGTACTGGAGCTCCTGCTTGGGTTGTTTCCGGCCTCTCCGGTGGGGTCTTGACACTATCATGCCATAACCACCACTCTCCCTGAGTTTCACAGCAGGTTCTCCTACTTTTCTCAGGTTTTTTATGAAACCCTAGTTTTGACCTAAATCTTTTAAATCTCTGTTATTTTTAGCAATTTTAAGCTTATTCCTTTATGTTCTACACTATTGTCAACTCGATCTTTAAGATTTATCGGCTTTAAAACGTTTTGCGTACTTTTTAAAATTAGGGTTTTCTCTAAGTTTTTCCTACACTGGTTTAAACTGATTTCTCCTGTGTGTTTGAACTTTTCCTTTGCATATCTACTGATTCTATGTTCTTACTGCTTTTAACTCGCCTATGTTAAAAGCCCTAATTTCTTAGACTTCTATGTTTGCTTCTTCATGTTGGCTTGACTACTTGATTCTTGCTAAAGTTTTTCTGTGACTATCATGCTGCGAACGAGTTATTGTTGAGTCCTTTACCTACCTGCTTCACCTCTGGGTGATTATGTTCATATGTGTGTTTATATCTGGCCTCTTACTGTCAATATTGCTAAGCCTGCATGTTGCTACGACTGTTTGCCTTCTTTATTTATATGTTGAAGTAGGGTTTAGTAATCCTCTTCTAACTGATGATGATTTCCCTATTTTTTGATGAGTGCTACACGTTTGTTTAGATTGATTGACTTCAATAAATCACTCCTTAATTGGAATCTCTGAACTTGGTCTTAATTGTTTACTCTATTGCTTAGTGAACCTAATTCTTTCCTTAAATTGAGTCTCGACTGATCTTTTACCTTGCCTATATGTGTTACCGTTTGAATTTGAATCCCTTGATTTAAGGGAATGCCTGTATTGATTCTTTGGTTGATTAATTTCGAGTCCCATGTTACTCAACAGACCTGGATTCCTTCCTTATTTAAACCTTGTACTGATTTTTATTTACCTTATGTGGCTACATGTCTTTACCATTTCTGAGTTTGAATCCCATAATTTAAGGGAACCGTGTATTCTTCTTACACTGATTGGATTCTGTCTTCTTTTATTACCACGCCATTGTGATTCTTACTTTTACCTCTTACTACCTATTTTCAACTATAAATACTCTATGTCTTTCAACAACACTGCTCTAAGTTTTCTTGTGTTAAAAACTCTTTCTTTCTCGCAAAGCTCTCTACTCTACTACTGCTCTCTTTTGCTCTTGTCTACTGTTAGCCGGCTGCAAGCCAAGGCTAACCACTGTGCTCTCATTTTGCTCTTGCATTCTGTTTGCTCTTTTCTCACTGGTATGTTCTAATTAATGTTCAAACCAATGTGTTCACTACTGTTTCAGTTTATCATATTCCTAATTGTCTTCTACTTGTGCTTCTGATGTTCAACATGCAATTAATCTCTTGTTTATCTATTAGTACTTACCATGCTTTATCTCTCTAAGACTTACATGCTCTGGCTGAGTCAATAATGCTTATATATGTTCAGTCTATTCCTATATGCATCTATTAGGCTGTTCAATATCATGTTTAGTTTAACTCTACTGTCCCCCTGATCCCCTGAACCTCTTTGATTTATGCAACTGTTAAACAAGTTTTACTTAATCTATGTATCTCCTTCTGCCTATTATGTGATTTATTTGTCCCCAATCCCCATTGTCCTTGTATTGCTGAACTTGTTGTGATCTATTCTTCTCTGTTCTTACTACTGTTTTCGAAAGTTGCTCTGTCAAAATAACTCTTTAGTTTATGAAGTCTTTCAAAAACTCTTTTTCTCTTTAAATACACTCCTGACACTTCTCACTACTCCTAGAAACTTAGGTTCTACCCCTTCAGTGTAAGCATTGCTTAGGGAACCTTGAGTTCCCTCTGAACTTTGACACACTAAGGCTGGTAATTCCACACTGCACATGCTTCAAATTGTGGCAACTATGTCTAGGTGCTGGTATCGGCCAGGGACCCACGAGGTTCTTAGGGAGCTTTGCCGCACCCAGACCATGAAAGGTTGTGAAACTAGAAAGGATTGAGGTTGGGAGATACGGGCCGGCTTGAAGGCTCCCTATAGAATTAGCATCTTATTTTCCTTTAAGTGATGTAATTTATTATTCTTGGTTTGTAATAATTTGTAAACGAATAATTGGGGCTGGATAGTGGATATGGGAAGGGGTTATGCATGTTTAGTATAGTAACGAGTAGAAATCATGACTTATAGGATTTATTTCCCTATGTGTGCAATAGTATCCTGTTTAGGACATGCATATCATGCAATAGAAATCATGTTTAGGTTCTTTATTTCAGCATGTCTATTATGTTCCTGTCATTTTATAAGCCCTGTTCACATTTAATAACTACAACAAGTGATATAATGTACGGCTACTGCATTTCCATAAGCATTACATTTAGAAACCATGTCTTTAGGTATCCTTGTGTGCATTAGATATCATGTTCTTTAGGACCTTACCTTTCAGCATGTTTGTTTCAAGTTATATTTTGCTGAACACCTAGTTAGCATGTATCTAATATGATAATCTCGCTAAAATGTGGTTAAATAGTTTAAAACGCTTCTGCAAGTATATTATCCTGCATATCTTTAAAATCAGAACTAAAGTCTGCATGTTCACCTTCAAAACAAAATAGGCAACGTATACGCCCGCCTAGGCAAACCTTAGGCCCAACTTATTAAAACCCAATCAATCGTTTTGTGTCCTGTTTGTGTTAAAAAGAATGATCTATAAAACTAACAGTTTCTTCTGGAAACCTGAGAATCTCGCTGTGTGTCATTATTTTCCCTCCTGCTTGCCCAGCAATTAATAGATTTTCAAAACAAATTCTCCCTTTCACAAGATCACTCTGTTTTGTTTGAATCCTTGCTCTATTTTAAAATTATTGGTTCTTGAAGTTGTGCATTCACTCTCTTTTACTGTAACTACTGGTTCTTGCTTTATTTTTGAATTATCAGATTTCAAAGTAAGTCACTCCCGTTCGAAATTACTCCGCTTTATTTAAAATCTTGCTTTACTTCTAACTACTGATTTTCTAAAAATTATTCGTCTCTCTTATTAAAGACTTCTAAACTGCTACGCACTTTTCAATTCCTGGTATTGTCTTTTTAAAATTACTGGATTTTAATCAATCATTCTTCTCAAAACTATTCTGTCCTTTTTAAAAACCTCTGCTTTATTACTGAGTTTCAAGAAACCAAAAACTTCTGAAACCTACTATTTTCCAACTTAGAAATCCTGTTTTAAATCCTGATTTTGGGACTTTGATTGTGTTTGAGACGTGCTATCTATGTGTTTACCTGTGGAGGGATCTGTGAGCCTCGTATCTGCCCTTATGTGTTCCCCATATCTGTAGTCCTATTTGTTTTACATGTCGCTTAGAATTTTATCCTTTTAAACCTAGGGGTTCAGCCTAGTACTCACCTTGTAGGATTAGTAGTCCTAAATACCCTCCATGACTTATACAATGGGACGGGTAATAGCACGCAATAAGCTTCGTGACCGACACACGCGTTTTAAATACCTTAACGGGGCAGGAAGGGTAGAATATGGACATGATGACCGGTGCGCTAATACCACGTGTAGCCCCTCTTCGAGGCGTGACATACCGGGTATTGCATTGATGTGATCCATATTGATTTAAAATCTAGGACATTTTCATTCAAATGATTTTACTTTACTATTCTTTAGAATTCTTTGATAATTTCAGCATTTACTTGAAATCCCCTCTTACGTGAGCCTTGCTTGTCATTTGTTTACTGTCCAAATTCACAAAACTACTTGGCTGGGACCCACAATTGTGGATCTTGAGGGGTGCCTAACACCTTCCCCTTGGGATAACTTCAAGCCCTTACCCAATCTCTGGTAATGCAAACTAGTTTATGAGTTAATTATTCTAGGTGCCCTAACGCACCATAAAATCGTTATGTGGCGACTCTTCCTCAAAACCTTTTTCTTTAAGGAGTTGTCCAGAATGTCAAGAAACCCGATCTCCGCGTACCTAACCCGTGCAAGGAAAAAAGGGGGGGGGGGGCACGACAGGTTCACAAAATTCCATATTTGGAATGAACCGTGGCATTAAGAAAACCAAAGGCTTATTGTACGCGAAAAATTCAAAACAAGCAGCTATGAAAGAAAAATAAGAAGCTATAAAAAGGGAAAATGCGAAAAGTGAAATGCGTGAAATAGAATTAATATGTACATGAGGGGATTTAGTCGAATATACATAAGGGGGATGAATATATACATTGGAAAGTAACTTTATATACAGACCAAAAAGTGAAAAATACTAAAAGATACTGAAATAGTAAAGTTATTTACATACCCAAAATCAAAAGAAAGCATAATAAAAAGAAAATATTGTTTGAATTATACAGTCATCCAATAAAAACAATCAAAGTAAGGCCACTCCCCCAACTGAAAGCTAACATTGCCCTCAATGCTAACTTAGCAAAATAAGCTCAAAAACTGTAAGGAGAAAGAGAGTAAGGAGAAACTCCCTATTGGCCTTCTGCCTGTGTGGGATCCTCAGTGCGGGTCCTGGGGTCTGTGGACTATTTGAACCAATAGTATTACGGCAAGGATATATTTGGACTCAAAGTATAACGAGGGGTATATTTAAACCTTTTCTCATAGTACAGGGATATATTTGACCCTTTTTCGTTATTATTATATTGTTAAACTTTTGGTCCTGCCTTTTATTATTCCCGGTAGGGCCCTGACCTGACCTCGTCACTACTCTACTGAGGTTAGACTTGGCACTTACTGGGTACCGCTGTGGTGTACTCATACTACGCTTCTGTACATCTTTTTGTGCAGATCCAGGTACTTCCTACCAGACCAGGTATTATTAAGCTAGTCCGTACGCGGAGACTTCAAGGTATATCTGTCAGCATCCGCAGACCTCAGAGTTCCCCTCTATCTTTATTATGTTGTTTTCCTTATCTTCATTAGACTCTAAAGTGTGGAGATATTTAGAATAAATTCTTAGAGCTTGTGCATGTATTTCACCGGGTTTTGGGAATTTCTATATGTACTGAGTTGTTGAGTTTTAAGAGTAATTATTGTCATTTTAATTAATCCGCATGTTGAGAAGTTTACCTATACTTAGAGACTAGGTGCTGTCATGATATACTACAGAGGAAAAAATTGGGTTGTGACATGTTCATATCTACAATTTTTTATAAATTTATAGAATTTTACATATAAATTTATATTCTACGTTAAAAGTACTGGTTCAGTAGAACGCGGTAACTCTATACTGGATCCGCCCCTGTAACCGAGTTGTATAAGATCGTAAGCAAGTTGTCAACACGTACGCTTAGTTCAAGACTAAGAACGTGACAATTGGATATTCGTGTAATCACTCTTAACATGATTGCAATTGAAGATTTAGCAGAAGGTACTAAAAAACCTGTGGTAGTGAAACTGAGAGAAAATTTGAGGACTCCACAGTTTGTGATGGCGCGGTCTGCCACTTGTGCTGCTGCTTGCGCCATTTATTGTCTGAACGATGTCCTATTACTGGAAGTTTCCCTCCGTGACAACTTATTTGGTGCACATGTGAAGTCCATGTTAGATTACAAAAGATCAACATATTGCATTTCGAGGAGTTGGAGTGGCAGTAGAGACTGGATGATTTTTGTTCGAGTGAACTCGTGAGTGAATGTGTGTTTATAATTTGTGATTTTTATTCGATTTCGAGACGTGGGTTCGGAGAGATTTTTTGAGTGTTTTTCCTAATTTTACACTTTAGCTTCAAATTAATTAGTTAAATTAGTTACTTGTAATATTTATATTATGCAATTAATTTGAATAGATTTGGGTCATTTGGAGTTGGATACTCGTGGCAAGAACATGATATCGAGTTGATTTGAGCGGATTGAGGTAAGTGGCTTGCCTAACCTTGTGTTGGGGACCTTTCCCTTAGGATGTTTTGGTATTATTGTTGTGTTAGCGCTGTGTACGTGGGGTGACGAGTACGTACACGGGCTATTGTTGCAAAAATCCCGTTTTCCCTTCTAAGTCATAATTGTTTTTCCTTAATAAACTGCACTATTATGTTTTATTGTTTAGTTTAGATTAAAGAAGCATGCTTACGTGTTTTAACTGTCTATCTGACATTCTGTGCCACATGCTTAGTTAGATCTCTATTTCCTTTATTTGTGCTTAGTCTAAACTGTATAACTTTATGTCGCACCTGTCATTTTTTCTTGCGTCGCATATTTACTTTGGGACTACAGACGTATTCCGGGAGATCCCCTATCACTGCACATTTATTTTGGGACTACGGACGTATTCCGGAAGATCCCTCTGTAATGCATATTTTTTTGGGGACTACGGACGTATTCCGGGAGATCCCCTGTAATGCATATTTATTTTGGGACTACGGACGTATTTCGGGAGATCCCCCTGTACTGCATATTTATTTTTGAACTACAGACGGTATCCCCGGAGTTTTTCTGTTATGCTTATCTTGTTCTAAGCCGAGGGCTCCCTTATTTGTTAAATTTTCGAGAATTTCTTTAACAGTTTACCATAAAATCTACTTATATCTTTTACTACTTAATTTATTATATTTACTCCGGTAGAGCCTTGACCTGACCTCGTCACTACTCGACCGAGGTTAGGCTTGCACTACTAAAAAACGGCAATTTTCCGACGGAAAAAATTAGTCGAAAATTTCCGACGGAATCGGTCGGAATATGCATAAAAATATATTTTTCAATTTTTAATAATAGTTACGACTAAAATTCCATCCATGTCCGTCGCAGATTTTGGCGGAGAATTCAGCGTTACTGTTAGCGACCAATGCGGTCGGAAATAATTAAAAATAAATAAATAAATAAATAAAAATTAGCGACTGATTCAGTCGAAAATCTTTAGTAACACGAGGTAGACTCCTTTTGAAAAAATTAGTGACCGAATCGGTCGGAGGTTTTTTTTAAAAACCCTCAGCGCAACCCCTTTCTTTTCCTTTCCCTCTTTTCTTCCTTCTCTCTTCTCTCTCTCACTCAAACTTTCCCCACCCAAACCCGCCGCTTCCATCAACGAGCTACAGTCGCCGGCGCCGCTGCAGGTCCGTCGAGACCCTCCACTGCCCAGGTAAGTTTCCCTCGTCTGATTTCATGATATGTGAAATTCACCCTTCATTTTCCCATAAGTTGCAGTTAGTTTCTAACGTCGATGTTTATTTGCAGAAACTTAATCTAGTTAATGGCGTGATCTTCCTAGGAGGGTGGGTGAGGAAGGGTAAATACTTTGCGACTATCAAAGCAATTCTCAAGGTAAATAGTTATCTCATCAAAATCTATCATGAAGTAAATTTGTTACTCTATTTTCGTAAATAATTTTTATCTGTCATAGTAGAGAATTTTTGAAGGAAGATGAAACTGAGTTAACAGAAAATTACCAATTTAACTATAATATGGTCTGATGTTTTGACATTAGGAAGGAACTCTAGTCTACCATTACAATAGGAAGGAGCTCTAGTCTACTATCTTAGGAGGTTATTGAAATTTGTATTGGTAACGGCCTCTCAATTGATTGTTTCCATCGCTGCTTATCTTAGGCCTGGTGAAGCTGTTTCATAGGATATCAAAGTTAGATGTAAGGCCAGGGATGCGTGTGGCGTCGCCGCATGGGGGTGGGGGCATTTCATTGATGTATACAACACTTAGATTGAGGAGTTGCTATTGTTCCTCCGATACAGAAAACAAGGAAATTTTTAATTTTTCAAATAAAAAACCTTGGAAGTTTAGCATTGAGAATGGGTGCAATGAAACAGTAAAAGTAAAGGGCCCAGCATAATAAATAGTAGAACAAATGATAGGTTTTAACCATGGTTATTTGGAGGATAATTTGGACCGAAAGAAACAATAGAATTTATGAAGGATATCCTGCCTATTCTACATACTCAGTAATCCATGTAGCTATACTGATGTTACCCTTTGACCCTACTGAGCTTTATGATTAATTGATCTAAATCTTATACTAGCAATATTGTATGTGATCTAATAGTAAAGTAATTGGTACTATGCATGTTATCATGGAATAAAATCAGATCTTTGAACCCCTCTTAAGAACACTGTTAGCTTGTCAACACTAGGACATCTGGACATTTCTGTGTGCTTCTTATGATAGTTAGAAATAAAAGAGACCATATAACTAACTATTGGAGTAGTATGTTAGAAGGCCTGCTTTCATATCTGAATGTGATTTATCCATTTCATGATTGTTTGAGTCCTTCTACATGAAACACTCTGTCATGCCAATCAAATGGTTCTTCTTAATTTATATATTTGAGTTCATACATGTTATGACAGTACTGCTGTGCCCATAGAGTATCTTATGGCATTAGCTTGAGTTTATCCATGCATTTATGTGTTAACTTGTAAAATGCCGTCGCACCCGCGTCAGATCTTAAAAAATCGCACTACTTTTGGAGGATAAGACACACACTCGATAATATTTTCGAAGAGTCCAAGCAATATAAAGCAACATACATAGTCTTAAACACAAATATATTTTTTTGTTAGCTTTTTGGTGCAACCATGGCCTTTATAAGCAATATATATTCCATGTTAGATATGATGAAGGCACTGTACACTTTGTAATGTTTAATACACTGCCTTAGTGCTTGTCCCAAAAAATGATAGGTTTAAACCTTAACCACTTGGTATAGAATTCATGGAGATGACATAAAAATATTAAAAAAACTAAATAAATCTTAATCCAAATTCCAAGTGGGCTTCTGAGATGCTAGTTACAAATTTCAAGGTGCCAATTTATTTATTGTATTTTTCTGCATAGTCTACAAAACTATTAGGTATATGCTTCTAGTTTTTCACTTCTTTTCTTATAAAGACTATGTAAGGGGGAATTTATCTTTACTTGAATATATAAATGTTCCCATCCTTTAAATATCTCATTTATAGATTTTTATTTGTGTAGATGGAATTTGTGCATCGCAGATGGATGTATAATAGAAATCATCCTAATCGTGCGGGGTTGATGGATGAATTTATTGAAGGGGTTGCTGAATTTATTGCTAAGGCTCAAACAATTGATGATTTTCTTATTGGAGGAAGAATTAGGTGTCCTTGTGCGAAATGTAAGTGTGTTAAGTTATTGAAATCAGATGAAGTTAAAGTCCATCTCTACAAGAAAGGGTTTGTAGAAAATTATTATATATGGACTGTTCACGGGGAGAATCATGCTAGTTTAGATGATGTTAATTTTTATAATTCTTTTGGTGGTGAGGGTAGCCCCATTGCGGATCATAATGTTGAAATTCTCGATACAATGAAATGATGAGAGATGCTTTTGGGACGTTTTCTGGGGTTCAATCCGAACCAAATGATGAGGCTAAGCGTTTCTATGAACACTTAGTGGAAGCTAATCGTCCATTGTATGAAGGCTCGGTGCATTCCAAGTTGTCTATTGCGGTTAGATTGCTAAGTATTAAATCGGATAGTTCTATTTCCCAAGCGGGCATGGATTCTATTATTGGGCTTATGAATGAACTTAATCCGAGTAACATTGACTTACCAAAAGATTTCTACACTGCTAAAAAAGAGATTTTTTCCTTCCTATACCATATATGAAACCTTATTACTAAATATATTTATAGTATCTAAATTACCCGCCATGTCCACGTTTTTTCTATAATTTATGTACCATTCATATATTAGGCATCAAAAAGGTAGATTCTTCCCTAAAATACGTGCGAAAAATAAGGACCAAATCTTCTGATTGATTTATTCGACATTAAATTCCAATTTTGAAATGGAAAGGATATCTCACATCTGCGAAATTTACTCTTAAACTACAATTTAAAATTATATATATAAAAAAGAACGATCAACTTCAACGAACTGAATTCAAATTGTAGAATTCAGACCTTCAAGATTCAACAAGTCGAAATTGCTACATTCTGTTCTTCATCGTTTTCAGAAATTGGCGATCATATATATGTTCTTCATCTTTTCTTCTCTCAATTCCACCTTTGACAGCCATTAAAAAGCTTGAAAGCTTGAATTCAAATTTGGGTTTTCAAAAATCATTATTTGTTTGGATTGGGTGTTGTTGAAAATAATCGGGAATATGGTTTGGAGTTTATATCTCAATTTTGAGGGTTTTTGGTGAAGATTGGACTTGGTTTTGACCGAATTTCAGATTGAATCTCGAAGAAGAAAAAGAAGAAGAAGACATATTACAAAAATTGTAGATAAATTGTTGATAAATTGTAGTTAAATTATAGTTAAATTGTAGATAAAATGTAGAGAAATTGTAGTTAAATTGTAGATTGTGTCCAGAACGTAGATAATGTATAGTTTTTTTGTAGACAAATTGTATTCTAAACATCATAATAACTACATTTAATATAACTAC
>ML290148.1:0-21487 GCA_005239495.1 Nicotiana undulata | reverse complement strand
CGGTGTTCCATGAGAGGACCAAACACATTGAGATTGATTGTCACTTCATCAGAGAGAAGATAATCTCAAGAGATATTGCTACAAGATTTGTGAAGTCGAATGATCAGCTTGCTGATATTTTCACCAAGTCCCTCACCGGCCCTCGTATTAGTTATATATGTAACAAGCTTGGTACATTTGATTTATATGCACCAGCTTGAGGGGGAGTGTTAGTTTAGTAGTAAAATAGGAGTAAATAGCCTTAAACCCTAATCCTATATGTATTAGGAGTAGGACATGTATTGTCTATATATATATAGGGGTCATTGTATCATTGTATGTAGAAAATAAAAGATATTTTCTCGTGTATTCTCACAGAAACCAAATTGGATTATGATATCGCCAGGGCTTTGGTTCAGTGATAAGGGCGTAACATTTGAAGTGTGGGTTAAGTGCATGTTACGAGTTCAAACTCTGCAACTGACAAAACCTGGTATTTAAGTCAGCAGGTAAAGGAGCGGGCTCATACTCCTCGAGTTTTGAATTTATGAGCAGAACAGGGATTTAGCCAGTTAAGTCGAATTTCTCGATTACCAAATAAAAAAAGAAAAATCAAGAATCATGATTTAGTCGTTGTGGTCAATGTTGGACAAATGATGTTAGGGAAGGCCAGGATGTCTGTAGCCTGGTTGTTGTGCTGACTTAGTAGAATGGGATGTTGTAGGGGGAGACAACTTGGGACAAGTGGAGAATCAAGTTGAGGATGTCCTTGTCCTGAGACAGATAAAATGAATCTGATGATTTTATCTGATAAGAGGAGCTTGAGACTAGAAAAAGAATCAATTTCACACATAATATAGGGTGTGTTTGGTACGAAGGAAAATATTTTCCGGAAAATGTTTTCTAATTTTTCCATGTTTGGTTGGCTCAAATGTTTTGGAAAATATTTTCCTCCAATTTTTCCCTATCAAGAGAAGGGAAAATATTTTCCAAAACTCCTTCTCAACTTTCCCTACCCTATTTCCCATCCTCACCAACCCACCTACCCACCCACCCCCTCCCCCTACCCCCATCCTAAATAAAAATATTATTAATATTACTTTCTTTTCACTTTATAGATATATTTGTTTTCTTTTCAACAAATGAGTTTTTTTTCCATGATATAAAATGGTATTTTTTTGCACTTTAACAAAAAAAGTATTTTTTTTTTTCGTTTCCTTTTTCATGATGTAGAAAATTTATTCTCTTTTATTTCAATACAATGAGTACTTTATTTTCATGTTTGTAGAAAGAGTACTTTTTTTAATTAAAAAAAAGAGTATTTTCTTTTTAGTTATGAAGCACAAATTTCAATGTTATTTTTGCGTGAAAAAGTAAAGTAGCACATTAGTTCCTTTGGGTTTGTATGAATTTTTAGAAAAATAATTCAATTCTCGAAGAAAATAGAGTCCTCAAAAAGTTGGCTCTCTTGAGGGGTGGGGGGTTGGGGGTGGGGGTGGTGAGAGTAGCATAAAAAAATATTTTCCTAAATAAATATTTTCTACTCTCTAACTAAACATTAGAAAATATTTCCGGAAAAAGTTTTCCACTCACCAACCAAACAAGAGAAAATAAGAAAGGAAGCAAAAGAAGTTTCCACTCACCTCTGTTGCTTCCTTTCTTGCTTCCTTTTTGTGTTTTTCATTTGAAATTTCTTTTAACTTCTTTTTCCAACTTCTCATTTCAGATACCTGGCTGTAGGACCATTATGTCACTCTGAGTTTGAACACAAATTAAAAGATCTTGACCATTGATTTTAGAGGAGTTTAACTTCACATAAAAGATTACCGCGTGTAAGTATTTATACTAAATAGGAAGTTGAAGATCCGTATAGGTGATCCCAATTAGAAATGAATGCTCATTAGAACACTCTTAGTATGTAAATCACTAGAATATGTTAGAGAATCCCTAGTGTTAGATAAATCCTAAAGTACAAAGTATTGAAATATGATGGAGACAATGAAGCATTTATGATAATGAGGATTCATACAACCGATCTCAACTAGCTTCGGTATTGAGGCATAGTTGTCGTCGTTAATGTTGTAACTTGGAAATAAGGTAGATGCCATACTAAAATAGGCTAAAATACAGTAATAATATAAAAACTTTTTATGTTATGTATTTTAAGTCCTTTTAGATAGTAAGACCTTATTGCACAATGAAAACCGTTGAAATGGGGAGAGTAAATTGATCTAGGATTGATCAAATTTGCCTTGTTATGTGAGAAATGAATGAATCCAACTCCATGTTCTTACTACCACCTTCTGCTACTGATTTTGTAAGAGCTGCACTCAAATCCATTGCTCTGTTCCTCATTTCTTCTCCTTCTTTAGACACCATTAATTTTTCCACTGTGGCCTGCACCATGAGAGATGTTACCACCTCGTGCCTACGGGTCCAATCCTTAACAACTATGCCAACTTTTAAAATCTTCGTGACCAATATAGTATTTCGGGGTTGATCCGAGTGCATTGGCCACGCCGCTATTGGCACGCCCATGGAAATGCTCTCCATGCACGAATTCCATCCACAGTGACTCATGAAACCGCCAACGGAAGAATGTGCCAATATTTCTAACTGTGGCGCCCAATCCCTTAACACAACTCCCCTTCCTTTAACTCTCTCTTCGAACCCTTTTGGTAGTTCGATCTTTCTTGATTGATCTTTCGCGAAAACATTCCCTTTATCGGCATCTCTCAGTACCCAAACGAACTTCTGCTCGCTTTTCTCCAATCCAATTGCCATCTCCTTGATCTGTTCATCCGAAAATGAAGTTGTCGTGCCAAAAGACACGAAGATCACGGAGTTTTGTCCTTGTTTGTCTAGCCAACTTAGACATTTATGTCGTTTAGTACTACCTTTGGTCCCATGTTGTATTAAAACAGGATTGAATGGTCCAAGTGCCCACTGCTTTTTGTTATTACTGATCTGTTCCTTGGACAGCAAATCAAGAAAAGGACCTTCTATAACTTTGCATGTGTTGTAAATCTTCCCTGAATTGAACTTCAAGTAATCATATTCATTTTTAATAAATTTCTCAAATTCAGGACTAAAACAATCTTCAAGTGAAGGAACATCTTTTAGCATATTAGCATCAATGTTAAAAGGCCTGCCCATATTCTCCCATATGAACAAGAACAATGTGAAAGCTGACACACTGTGAAAAGCATAGGCTTCTGCATTTGATAAGTACACAAAATCTTGAACCACTGACCCCATTAGGGAGTCATGAATGATAACAACTCTCTGGCTTTTCGACGAGAGGACACGAAGAAGTTTGGCCACAGGCTTTCGTAGATGAGACGTTGCCTCGAACGAAGGCTGAAGATGGCTAGGAAATTTGATGGAAGCGTCCGGATTAGGAGGGGGAGATATGAAAAATGGTGTTGAGAATTCATGAAAATGAATATTGACTATAGAAAAAGGGTCATGAACTCTTAATTTAGCTTGATGAGTGTGTGTCTTGGTTGTAACATAATGAACTTTTATATTATAGGAAGCAATGAGTTTACATAGTTGAAGAAGTTGATTGAGATGTCCTTGTGCTGGAAAAGGGACAACAACTACTACAATATCATTACTTTTTTGGCCATGGTTTTGGAAATGGAGATTGGAGGCCATTGAAAAAACTAAGCTATGAATGTTTTATTTCAAAATATATGTGCTTTACATATATATATATATATACACACAGAGAGATAGGAACTTTGTTGTTATTAGGGCCTATGTTTTTCTAGCATGCAACTTGTCACAGAGTCATCCCATTTTATTGTGTTTGGAAGACTAGCTGACGGCTGTTAATAGGAAAAAACTTACTCGTATATGATGTTTACATTGAATTAATAAGTTCAAGTTTAAGAGTCTCAAATTTAAGTGATAGTATATATCACTTAATCATGATTAATCGATACTCTCTCCTACTTAGCCTTTTGCACACACACTTTAAGAAAACATTAATAATAAGAATTATTTCATTGATGTGCCCTTATTTATTCTTAGATCTCTCAATCTCTTTTACTTCTTTGAGGAACATTTATTAGAGTAGAAAGGGCAAATTGAAAAAATTATAATTAATTCTTTCTTGTTTATTGAAAATGATAATTATTTTAGAACTATAGTAGATAGGTCGGGATAGAGTACAAAACTTTTTATAGAAAACACATGCATTACACTCATTGATTTGATGAAAACAACATGTGCAAGTAAAGGACAGCCCGCACAAAGCATCTCGTATTCGGGCAGCATCCCAATGTGTGCAGTAAACCTTTTTTAACTCCGTTGTAGGCAGACATATTGGAACAGGGGTAACATGAATTTGTTCTTTATTATTCAAGAAACTATTACATTAAGTTAAGGGTGAAATTCAAAAATAGCTAGATTTACACGTGGTAATTGAAAAATACTCATAGTTTTAAAAGTAATTGAAATTTAGTCACTTTTCATGTAAAAGTAAATCTGAACGAAAACATTATTCAAAATCCGGAAAATATTCAGCATAATATACTAGAGTTTCAGTATAATATACTAGAGTTTCTGTATAATATACTGGTTGAGCATAATATGCTGGAAGTTCAATCTCCAGTATATTATGCTGGAACTTTCAGTGTGTTGGAGTTCCAACATAATATGCTGGAAGTTCATACACATGTGCGCCAATCTCCAGTATATTATGCTGAAATTTTTCGTGTTGTAACAAATAATGGCTATTCATCAATGACTTTACAAATGCAGACTATTTTTCAATTACTAGTCCGAAATCGGCTAGCTCGTACTATTTTCACTTAAGTTAACCATGTGAATTTGCAAACCCCCCTCTCCCTCCCCGCCAAAAAAAGAAAAGAAAAAAAAGTTAACCATATAAATTGACGGATGTAATTGGGGAATAAAATATTTGCAAATTCCCACAAAAGTCTAAGGGCGTGACGCATGCCGTTAATTGTACAATGCAAAGATTAAAATGTAGGGCAGAGTTATTAGTTTGTCACATGCTCGTTCCTTATCTATTTTTGTGATGTTATTTGATATGGACTGAGTTTTAAAATGTTATTATTATTTTCGCCGGTACTTTTGACATAGTTTTTTTTCTTATTTTGGAATTGCTTTTTTTTTGAGTTGAAACCCGAAAGTAGAGTTTTCACCTTCAGAAAATAAAGTGAGGTCTGCGTATACTTTATCTTTTCAAACCCGACTTATGAGATTTTACTGAATATATTATGATTGTTGTTGTATTACATAATATTGTTAAATAACAACTTCGGAGGTATGACTTGCATGACTAATTTAGCGAGGACCGCGTCGTTGGGCGTTGACAAAAATGACGAGCAATGCACATCTAGGGCAGATAATCCCCCCCTCTCCCCCCATCCGGACTTAAATTAGGAGCTTTTATACAGAGTCGAAGCTAACATTTGAAGTTTATAGCCTTATAGGTTTTAAATACTATGGAACTCATCTTTCATTTTTGTTGCTGAATTCGTAATTAAATATTTAAATATATTTAATTAAATTTTTATATTAATATAATATCTAGGCAAAAGTAACTGGGTTTTACCTATGCGCAATGTTCCACTCTTCGACATGTTGAATATGCTTTCTTTGTATTGCGTTCATTCTTTAATCCGTTGAACCACTTAAGTAAAGGAATAATTCTATGCACAAAGTATCTCGTATTCACGTAGGGATCAGAATGGACCGTAACTTAAGGGTGTGATGTAGAAATACAGCTCGATACGAAACAAATTACCGAAGACCTCTAATAAAAGAAAAAGTCTAAACAGAGAGAACAAATGAGAATTTTCAAATCAACAATGTGGTGTAATTAAGAACAATAAACTTTAGCTACTACACATTGCATTTTGCAACTAAAATTTCAAATTAAATATGTTCAACTTTGTTTTTACATGATGGACAGATGTAACAGCAATATAAAAAGATAGCGGCTTAAAGTTATCATTATGACTAAAGAGTATATATATATATATATTTACAAATTGCAACTACAAAACAAAAAGATAAAAAATAATGTCGGTAAGGCTAGAGAGCTCTTACCACTGTGGTCGGCAAGAGCTAAATAATAATAAAACTGCTGATTTGCTATTTTCAGCAAGAAATTAATAAAATACAGTCAAACATTTATGCAACAGTCTCATTTTTTTCGGATAGTTTTAGATGTTACAAGAATTGTTATTATAGAAAATATATATTATACCGTCTGACCTCTCTATAACATTTTCGTTTGTTCCGGATATTTTTGAATATTACATGAGATTTAGTTCCGGAAAAATTTGGCTTTATTAAGAGTAATGTTATATAATGATAATATTATAGAGAGGTTTGACTGTATAATGTGAATTTAGGAGGAAAACCAAATAATTATCATAGCAAAAAAAAAATATAATTCCTCCACTCTTAACCAGACATATATTATATAGGAGCAATGGAGAAATTCTGATATAGAACACTTCCCGTTTTATTGACCCTATGTAGAGAAAATTAAATTAATCGAGTCAGTAATCAAATAGAAAATATGACAATAAAAGAATTCATATATCCGCCTTACTCAAATTCGATGCAGAGTAGTATTTGTTATATTAATATAATACTCCGTCCATTCTTTTTCACTTGTCCGATATGCTATAGATATTTTTCTTCACTGTCTACTTTAGCAAATATAAGAGAATCAATTTCTTTTTAATTTTATCCATCATTAAGTAATTATTTGTAGACTCTCTTATTCTATAAGGGAGAGTTTAGCAGCTCTCCGTCAATATGTTTGTCTGGCATAAGAGTATTTTTGAAATTGGTGACTTTCCTTGCTGAACTGTATTAGTGTAAAGACTTGGCTTTTTGCTGAAAAATTAGCATTATTTTTTCTAATCCCCAATGTATCCTTGTACAGGTAATAAACTAAATTGCAGCAATTTTTTTAGTTTCATTTTGTCCCTACTTTTGCTTTTTTTTTAACGGTAAGTGCAATTGTATATTTTTGTTAATCCAAGGAATAGTACACTTTGTTTCCATGTCCAAAAAGGCATTAATGTTGATGATGTCACATGAAAGTGACGTATGCCCTCATAAATTCAGAATGTCTCTAACTTATAAGTACTACCGCTCCATCCCAATTTATATGAATCTGTTTGGCTGGGCACGGAGTTGAAGAATAGATGAAGAATTTTCTCTTTCTTCAAGAAAGAGTAGCTTTAAACAACCCGGTTCCAAACACACCAAACAAGCAAGCGACTCCCCTTCCTTAGCGTACCCGTCCATTAAGGTATTCTTCCTTCTTGCGTTAAGAGTATTTGTCAGGAGCGGACCTAGAGAATAGATTACGGGTTCNTTGTGTGGTTATAAATGCTTCTTATTAAGGGTAGAGTTGAAAGTTCAAGCTAAATTGTTTCCAAATTTAGAAAGGAGTCATTCTTTTGGAACGGACCAAAAAGAAAATAGGTTTATATAAATTGGAACAGAGGAGGTACTATCTTAGTACATGTGCTTTAAAATGTTTTCTTACGTAACCTTTAAGAAGTATAAAAGAACCTCATTTTTTTAATCCTTCATTGCAAATTAAATTTCATCCAGTTTTAGCATATCATTTGTAAAATCGGAGTATATAAAAATTATAGTAGGTCCTTTTGGGGTAAATAATATAAGCTCATTCTATAAATTTAATTTAATTTTTTAATTTATCATTGCAATTCAAAATTGAGCTAACTTTACCATACCTATCTCTAAGATCTTAAATATAATGTAATATTTGGTTTGGGTAAAGAATTTTTGTTACAGTAGAACATAGTCAACTTGAGGTAAAAAAGAAAAACAAGTACTATCCATTAATATGACAAATGGATAAATGAAGAAACAACTATGGGGGTGTTTGGCTAAACTTATAAGCTGGTCAAACTGGTTTATAAGTACTTTTTGGTTTATCTACGCATTTGGTAAAATTAAAAGTGCTTATAAGTTAAGTGCTTATAAGCCACTATATATATATATATATATATATATATATATATATATATATATATATATTATGAACAATCATGTACCATTTGTGTCTATTTCATGTATACCGACTAAAAAAACCCAATAACTGTCAATCCGTATGAAGCTCCTAAAAATTATAGTTTAATATTTGGTATATGTTTATTGGGCCCGAGCGCAGCACGAGCAATCATTTACTAGTATTGAAATAATAGTCAATTTTTCAAAGCAAATAAATATGAAAAATTAATTAAAATTTCTTAAGGAAGTACAAAATGCATACTCAACAACAAAAAGAGAACAAAGGGATCAATTATAAGAAACAACCTGCATGTGCTTCCTTTGGATTTAGCATATATATATATATATATATGAAGACAACGAAATCTTGAATTGCGTATAGAAACACAATTAACACTTCTATTCTCGGAGCTGAGGTATATGAAGAATAGCTTTTGGGTCCCTTTCGTCCAGTGGTTAGGATATCGTCTTTTCATGTCGAAGACACGAGTTCGATTCCCATAAGGGATAGGTATTCATTCCCGGCCGCTTTCATTTAGTGTTCATTGCTGAGTGATCGCTCGCTATCTGGCTGGAAAAGATGGTTCGGAAGCTTCCTCTCTCCCAGCAAGCAAGACGAGATCACCACTTCTCTTAGTAATGGACTTTCTTTACTTCGTAACCTTAGCCTTAGATGTCCTTTCATAGATTCTCGAACCTCCGACAGACAGAATATACATGCATGCGTTCTTTCTCTCCTCTCCTCAGCCATACCCCTTTATATATATATATATATATAGCTAAATTGCTCATAGCTAATAGAATTTCTTAATAATTTATCATTAATTTGTCGCTAAATACGATGAAAGTATGGAAGAGGGTGATTGAAGGGAGATTGCGGAGGTGTGTGTCTATTTTCGAGAACCAGTTTGGATTCATGCCGGGACGGCGACTACTGAGGCCATTCACATTGTGAGGATATTGGTGGAGCGGTATAGGGCGACAGAGAAGGATTTGCATATGGTGTTCATCGACTTGGAGAAAGCATATGACAAAGTACCTAGAGAGGTTCTATGGAGATGCTTGGAGGCTAGAGGTGTGCCTGTAACATATATTAGAGTGATTCAGGACATGTATGATGGGGCTAAGACTCGGGTGAGGACAGCAGGAGGAGACTCTGACTACTTTTCGGTTGAGATGGGGTTGCATCAGGGATCAGCACTTAGCCCGTTTTTGTTTTCCCTGGCGATGGATTCTTTGACGCGTCACGATCAAGGGGAGGTGCCTTGGTGCTTGTTATTTGCGGATGGCATAGTACTGATTGATGAGACGCGAGGTGGCGTTAACGAGAGGCTGGAGGTCTGGAGACATACCCTAGAGTCTAAGGGTTTCAAGTTGAGCAGGACCAAGACAGAATACTTGGAGTGCAAGTTCAGTGGTGTTACCTAGGAGGCGGACGGGGATGTGAGACTCGATACTCAAGTTATTCCCAAGAGAGAGAGTTTCATATATCTGGGATCCATAATTCATAAGGATGGGGAGATAGATGAGGATGTTACTCACCGTATCAGAGCAAGATGGGTGAAGCGGAGACTTGCTTCCGGTGTCTTGTGTGATAAGAATGTGCCATTGAAACTTAAGGGTAAGTTCTATAAGGTAGTGGTGAGACCGACTATGTTGTATGGGGCAGAGTGTTGGCCAGTAAAAAAGGCACATGTCCAGCAAATGGAAGTAGCGGAAATGAGGATGTTGAGATGGATGTGTGGGCATACTAGATTGGATAGAATTAGGAATGAAGTTATTTGGGACAAGGTGGGAGTGGCCCCTGTGGAGGCTAAGATGCGGGAGGCAAGGTTGAGATGGTTTGGGCATGTTAAAAGGAGAAGCACAAATGCCCCAGTCAGGAGATGTGAGAGGTTGGCCTTGGGAGGTGAGAGGAGGGGTAGAGGTAGACCTAAGAAGTCCTGGGGTGAAGTTATCAGGCGGGACACGGCGCAGCTTGAGCTGACCGAGGACATGACCCTAGATAGAAGGGTGTGGAGGTGTAAGATTAGGGTGGAAGGTTAGTAGGTAGTCGTGCGTTTCCCTTTTTCTTCCCTAGTTCGTTAGTATTAGTGCTAGTATGGTTCCCTCTTTTCCTTAGTTTTCTATAATCGCGTGTCTTGTTCTGTTATTACTTACCTGCGGTAATTCCGTAGTTGCTAGCAGTACTTCGCCGTATTTTCTTGTGCTGCCTCAGACCTATTTGCCTGAATAAACTATCTTGCTATGACTTGTTATTGGTATTCCTTTCATATCATTTTTTTGTTATCTCAGATTTAGTTTTTTAACGATTTATCTTGCTATCACTTGTTATCAGGGCTCCCTTCACCTTCTCTAACTGAGGGTCATTTGGAAACAGTCTCTCTGTCCTTCCAGGGTAAGGGTAAGGCTGCGTACATCCTACCCTCCCCAAACCCCACATGATAAAAATATACTGGGTTGTTGTTGTTGTCGCTAAATAAGAACAGCCGAATAAAAAAAAAAATTAGTAGAGATATGTCTCGTCTGTCATTAAGTGACTGCTTATCAAGGCTTGTAATCATCATTAAGAGGTTTAAGAGATTAATTTTCTGAATGATCTTTCTTTTTTGCTTTATTGCATCAAAATTATTAAATTACTTTTTATAATAAAAAACCCACTCAATTTCACTTAAATAACGTGAATTAGAAAAAGTAATAGGTGCAGAAAACTATTGGTTGAAATGGCACATAAAATGACAGATAATATTAATTAGAAAAAACTTTGATATATGAAAGAGAACAATAGGTAGCATTCTTGCTGCTATGTACGTTTTTCTTGACTAGACAAATTTATTCAATTGAACCCACACTCAAAGGAGGACCACAAGTTCGAGGTTCGACGAAATGGAAAATTTCAGCATGTTGAATTTCTTAGGTTTAGCATAAAAATAAAATAAAATATCATGTGAAATTAGTTGAGATACATGTAAATTAATTCAGTACTACGATATGCACGTAGAATTGATGAAGATATTAATTATTGGTCCAAATGTTAGAAACATGTGGCTTTTATGTCCACATCATCAACTAGACACATATCTAAAGTTGTACTAAGATTACTTCACACTAAAATATTGGCCCCACCCTATTGATCTCACTTCAGTACTATCCAATATCCAATTAGGACAAAAGAGCCAAATGTATCTCTTTATTTTTAGATATCGTCTATATTTAATTTTTATTATACTATCTGATCAAATTTATCTCTATTGTTATATTATCCTGTCTAATTTATCTTTACTATTAGCAAACTTTTAAAATTTAACCCTCATTTCGTCAGATGACCCAGAATCTCCCAAATCATTTTAATTAAATCACTATTTTTTCTCGATCCACTGAGGGTGATTCTGGGTCATCTGACGGACTGACGGATAATTTTTAAAAGTTTACTGATAGTAGAGATAAATTTGGCCGGATAGTATAACTGAGGTTAAATATAGACAATATCCGAAAGTACATGTGCATATTTACCCTTTTCCCATCCAATTATGTACATCCAAAGGAATCCTTTATTTATTATGGTGGACTTTCTACCATGCAAATTCGGATTAGTCGAATACGTTAATATATACACTGTAAAAAAAGAAAGAATTAATGACGGTCAAATGCTATAGTTACATAGAAAAATTTGTCGCTAAATATTTTAGCAACAAATTAGATACAAATTATCAAAAAAAATTGTTAGCTATTAGTAATTTAATGACAGAATTCGTAGCTAATTTCAGTTTCCCCCTAGTAATTTTAATAGATTGTAGAGTTCTCATTTACTGTAAGTTAGGTAGAAATTAATCTTTGTCCCTATTAAATTAATACGTCGACCCTCAAGTTTGAATTCACCATTAAAAGTATTATTTTTGTCCTTTAATTTTGACAATTTACTAAGAAAATTATTGTATATAGAATATAGAACCAAGGACGTATATAACTAATGTTTATTTCTGCCGACAACATTTATAATTTTTTAAAACTAACAACAGATTTTAAAGCACCACTAGACAGGAAAATATAGCACGTGCTAAAAAAATGGGGAAACATAATCATGCATTCATGCTCTTTTAAAACGTCTGGATTAGCTTACGTACACTACAAATAATTTTATAAAATATTTATAATTTTCACCAACACAAATATCATAACTATACGTTCATGTTTTTCAAATATCCAAGTACAAAGAATTATTCGATAATTAGTGTACCCAAAAAGCACGGGCTAGCCTTTTTCCAGAATGGTAATTAAAAAATAATCAGTGTTTGCGAAGTCATTGAAAAATAGCCACTATTTTACTGTAACATGATAAGTTCCAATATAATATATTGGAGATTGATGTATTTGTGTATGAACTTCCAATATATTATACTGGAACTCCAGCACATGGGAAGCTCCAACATAATATACTGGAGATTGGACATATGTAAAAAATTCGAACATGTAAGTTAGATGTTATTTTCATGATTTGATCGCACTAGCAAGTCCGTATGATGTTTTTAGACTTGCGTGCATGTTTGGTTTGGAGCCCCGAGGGCTCGTGTTAGTTTCGGGTAGGCTTCGGGATGTTTTGAACTTATAAAACTTTGATGATTTGCTGTTACTGTTGTGAGCATGTAATTTTTCACCTATTAAAAATACTCTTAAAAAATTAATAAATGAATTAATTTTATTTGTGGTAAGATTTTTGTGTAAATTTCAATGTTTATTTGGGAATTATTTGTAGTCATGGTCACATTTTGCCTTTAAAAATTCATAAAAATAGTTAAAATCTCATTATCATGCATAATTAGGTTATTTATTTATTTAATACTTACTTACATAATTCAATCGTATTCTTAGAAGAAAATCACAAAACATTGGTTCTTTTAATAATTATTGGTATTAGCGTTAAAATTAATGTTTTCACTTTTTTTATAAATTAAATTGGGCTCCTTATCTAAATAATAGAGAAAAATAGTTAATTGATTCCATAAGTTAACATATTTTATATTTTTAGTAATTTAATTAGAATTAGATTAGTTTATTAAGTGAATCTTTAAGGGCTAATCGGACTGGGCTGATATTAAACTAGGCCCAATCATGATGTTGGCCCAAGAAAAGAAATAGTTTTGAAGATTGGCAAAGGAACTCCGAGATGAACCAGGTCCATCACAGGTGACATAGACGAGCAGATTCAAAGGCACATGAGATGCACATGCATGAGATTAACGTATTCTGGTGAAATTGAGATATCTTCTGATCGAAAAGATTGCAAAGACATTAAGGAGAAGGATTTCTTACTCAATAAGAACTTTACCTAAGATAAGGAAGTATTTGAGGAGTTGAGTTTGACTAGAACTCTTTCACCAAGGAAGAGTAGCATTAGGATTCTAGTTAATTTCTTATCTACTAAATCCTATATATATTGCAAAATATTCTTATTGTAAAGATACGCACAAAAACAGAATTTATCAAGAATTGAGAGCAAAATTCGTGAAGAAATTTTGCAAGCAGTTCGAGCCAAATTGGAGAGTGCGAATCTGGAGCTACTTGAACCAGCTAGAAGAACCAGTTTCAACTGTTGTCTTTTAGTCTAGTTTATTGTAGTAGATGGTCTAAAATTGTACCTTTATCAGCTTTAGTTAGAAGCGTCTGTAATAGGTACTCTATGTTTCAAGTTAGAGTTAACTTGGAAGTTTGCCGCAAAATAGCTAGAGGCTAGTTTGCTACAAGGGATTAGAGGTAATCCTTAGGTTTACAAAAGAGTTTATTTTGTAAATGCTGTTTGGCTCATTGATTTAGTGAAGAGTTTGGGAAAATCCTACTGGGAAGTAGGTCGTGGTTTTTTC
Source organism: Nicotiana undulata (assembly GCA_005239495.1). Classification (NCBI taxonomy): domain Eukaryota; kingdom Viridiplantae; phylum Streptophyta; class Magnoliopsida; order Solanales; family Solanaceae; genus Nicotiana; species Nicotiana undulata. The sequence continues at coordinate 7,610 of ML290148.1, read as the reverse complement.
ACCTTTTGAGCCAGGTGTTTTTCACATAAAATTGCTGTGTTCTTTATTTTCTGTATTTATTATTCCGCAAACACTCGAGGTTGGAACACATAGAAGAACCTGGTCCTTCTATAACTAGTGCACGCGAAAATTGGACACCACACAAATCACCCCCCTCTTATGTGGTATTGATATAGATAAACATCAATTGGTATCAGAGCAGGTTATCCTTGAAGAGGCTAACACCTTAGGAACTGGGAAGGACAATCAACTGTTAGGCCTCCACTCTTCAATGGCCAGTACTACTCCTGGTGGAAGAACATGATGAAGGATCACTTAATTGGAGAAGACTATGAACTATGAGACATAGTTACTGACGGTCCAATGGCTACCATGAAAAAGAACGCGGAAGGAGTAGGTGTGCCAAAGACTAAAGCTGACTGCACTGCTGAGGTTTTGAGAAAGTGGGAAAAAAATGCTAAGGCCAAGAAGTGGCTTGTTTGTGGACTCGGTCCAGACGAGTATAGCAGAATTCAAAGCTGTACCACTGCCAAAGAAATTTGGGACACTTTGCAAGTGGCTCGTGAAGGAACACCTCAAGTGAAGAGGTCAAAAGGAACTCTACTATATTCTCAATATGAGAATTTCACCATGAAGAAAGGAGAGACCATCCAAGAGATGTACACAAGGTTCACTACACTGACCAATGAACTCAAGTCTCTTGGAAGGGTCATTCTTGAAGAAGACAAGGTTGAGAAAATCCTGACAAGGGTCTTTCCAGTCTCTTGGGAAAGCAAAATTACAGCCATTCAGGAATATAAGAACATTGCAACTCTTAAACTGGATGAGCTGATTGGAAATCTCACTGCCTATGAACTTAGAAGGCAGACTATGAAGATGGATGTTCCCAAGAAGGAAAGGAGTCTGGCACTCAGAATCACTGGAGGAGCTGATCTGGAGGAGGATGAAATGACCATGATCACAAAGGACTTCAAGAAGTACCTAATGAGAGGAAAGGGCCCTTCAAGAAGTAGAAGCTACAAAAAACCAAGGGTTCCTGAAAAACAAACCAATGAGGGGTGTTACAAGTGTGGCAAGACTGATCACCACATCAAAAACTGCCCTCAATGGGAAATTTAATGGAAAAGGGAAAGACCTGAACGAAGGAACCGGAAGAAGGAACTAGTTCATCCCATGAAAAAAAAAAAAAACATCAACAAAAGCTATGGTTGCTACTTGGGGAGAAAGTTCATATGAAGAATCAGATGATGAAGATGGAGGTGAACAAGCACTCATGGAAATTAAGGAATCATATGAGGAATCAGAGGTAAGTATATCTCATATCAAAAAGAAGATTAAGTTCTTATTCAAAGAAAAACTCCCTGAATTATTACTTGACTTCATTGATGATTCTGAAGAAATAAATAAGGAGAAGGAACAAATGTCTAAGGAGTGTGTAATGTTAAAAGAAAAGTGTAAGAACCTGGAACTCAGAGTAAGTGAATCTGTGAGTGATAACACTACTCTAAAAGGACCAGGTTCATCCACTTGAAACAAATGTCCTAGAGTTAAAATCTGAAAATTTAAAACTGAAACTAAGAACTAGTAAGAAGACAACTGACAACTCTCAACTCATCTTAGAAGAAAATGTAGGCAGACTAAAGGATGAGTTGTATAAGAAAGATGAACATATAAGAGTGTTAAAGGAGGAACTTGGAAAGGTTAAGCATGAACTGGACAGAACATGCAAATAGGATAAATCCTCTGACGCTTTAACATGGCTATAGAAAAATCACAGTAGCAATAAGAGAGGATTTGGCTACGGGACCCCTGCACCTAAATGGGATCCTAAAAGAAAGTACCTCACTCTTCCTGAGAACAAAATCTGTACCCATTGTGGTAAAACTGGTCACTACAAAAGTGAATGTAATGCAAAAGAACAGGCCAGTCAAAAGAACAAAAGTTTTGTTCAAGGGAAGAATTGGTTACCAAATTGGGCTAAAAATAATTTTACTCATCCTTTTGCTTATAGAAAGGGACCCAAACTAGTTTGGGTTCCTAAGACTAACACCTGATTTTCTTTTATAGGTTCAAGTGGAAGGTAGTAGCCAAATATGATACATGGATAGTGGCTGCTCAAAACACATGACTGGCAACAAGGACTAGTTTCTTTCACTTGAAGACCTCAAAGGAGGAAATATCTCCTTTGGAAATGGAATGAAAGGTGAAATCATTGGGGTTGGTAAAGAACAAGATGATGAAGAAATTGGGCTGGTTAGAAACTCAGTCCAAATTGGAGCAACACTGGAGGGAGGAACATGTGATGAAACAGGTTCATCCATCCCGGGCAACATGACAGGGGGAACTTAACAAACTAATTCCCAAACCTCAGTGGAACCTGTGTCTGATCCTGTTCCACAACAACAAGGCATTGAAGGAACTTAAAGGAGTAACCAATTGGTTGTGAAATCATGCAGATATCTTTACAAAAGCACTGAGTAGAAAGCATTTTGAAAGGAACAAGTTACTATTAGGGATGATTAAGATCACCTGATTGAACCAGTTCAGATGTACATGAAAAAAAAGAAGGAAACATGAAAAAAATTTGGCTAGAAAATCAGGAATTTGTGTAAATAATCAGATTAACAATTGCTCAGTCTCATACTATGAAAAGTATACTCTTATGCCATGTTTTGATATGACTCACTGATCACTAATGAAATTTTCTCTCTCTCTGTAAATTGAGGCTTCATCAAGACAATTTTGAAATGATGAACCTGGTTCATCATGTTGGTTCATCTGAAAGGCGAGGTATGTGTCCTACACTCTGCACCCTTTTAAATACTAATAATTAAATCATGAGCAGAACTCTACCCAAACTCAAAATCTTCAAAAGCCTATCCAATTGACTTTGAACTAGTTCTGTTTCAACAAGAACCTCACCAAATTAAAATACCTAGATTCTAAGGAAGCCTTAACCGTCTATTCAAAACTAAAATTTCATTCAAGCCATCCCCTCCCTTACAGAACCATTCCCGAATTTCTGATGACTCAGGTAACATCTGTCCCAAACCTTTCTTCCGAGGTCATCTCTGATGTTGCTGAAAAACTTAGAAAACATGATCATACTGGTTGGGTTTGTGAAGGATGTGGAACTGCCGGAGACGAGAAGAAGATGTGGTAAAAACAAAATTGAAAAGGAAAAAGAGAGAGAGGGAGTAAGGAGTGAAGAGAGAGGAATATGGCACGAATCTGTAAAAATGGCTATATGTGGTGCGGAGCCAGAAAAGGAGGAAGAAAGTAGCAAGAATGCAGGGGGAAGTGAATCAGGAGAAGCTGCATAAGGGTTAGTAATTCTAGGATAGCACACAGATGAACCTGGTTCATCTACTGAGGAAACCCTGGCGGATCTGCTGAAAATGTTAGGCGATAATTACAATCCAAAGAAGAAAAGAACTCCTAAAGCTCAAACGTCTGGAACAACAAGAGAAAGTAAGAAAATAAAAGCTGCTCCTTCTGAGACTTCTAATATTTCTCTTTCAAGAGTAAGACCTACAAGGAGCAAGGTAAAGCAAAGTGAGGACGAGTTGAAGAGAGCTTTAGAGGAGAGAAAGAAGAAAAGAGTGGAAAAAGGGAAAGAAAAGGTTGTTGAGCCAATTGAGGCTGTTGAAGTTGATAAGATGGACCTGGTTCATCAAAGTGAAAAAGTGGCAGAGGTAGAGGTTCAGACTCCTAAGCCCAAGAAAGTCAAGACTTCCTCAAAGAAGTCTTCATCTATTTCTAAGTCTGCTGAACCATCTATCTTGGCTAAACGAACCAGGTCTGCAGTTTTTCCAAGCCTTAATTTCCTAGATGCCTAGAACTTTTAGTGACCCAGATTCGGGATGTTTTCTTTTAGTTGCTCATGTTTTAACTGTTTTTGTTTCATTTTGTGGATTGTGGCAGAATGTTATTCTCTCTATCAATGAAGATTGCTGCTTTTTGCTCTGATTCAGTATCTCTATTTTTATGATAGTTTGAAATATTAGTTGATTATTGATGATTAATCCATGATTGCATATGCAGTTGTCCAAATGGCATGAATAAGTGTTAAAGATATGGGATTCACACAACTTTTTTGCAACTTTTCGATGATGCCAAAAGGGGGAAGATAGGTTGTGCTCTGAACATGTGATATTTATAACCTAATGAACCTGGTTCTTTATGATAAATGTTGATACTCTAATATGTTTCAATGTTGGACTAAGCTGAAACATGCCTGATGCACAAAGTTTTTCATCATCAAAAAGGGGGAATTTGTTAACCCAAGAAAGGAAATAGTTTTGAAGATTGACAAAGGAACTCCGAAATGAACCAGGTCCATCACAGGTGACATAGACGAGTAGATTCAAAGGCACATGAGATGCACATGCAGGAGATAAACGTATTATGGTGAAATTGAGATATCTTCTGATCGAAAAGATTGCAAAAACGTTAAGGAGAAGGACTCCTTACTCAATAAGAACTTTACCTATGATAAGGAGTGATTTGAGGAGTTGAGTTTGACTAGAACTCTTTTACCAAGAAAGAGTAGCATTAGGATTCTAGTTAATTCCTTATCTACTAAATCTTATATATATTGCAAAATGTTCTTATTGTAAAGATACGCACAAAAACAGAAATTTATCAAGAATTGAGAGCAAAATTCGTGAAGAAATTTTGCAAGCAGTTCGAGCCAAATTGGAGAGTGCGAATCTGGAGCTACTTGAACCAGCTAGAAGAACCAGTTTCAACTGTTGTCTTTTAGTATAGTTTATTGTAGTAGATGGTCTAAAATTGTACCTTTATCAGCTTTATCTAGAAACGTCTGTAATAGGTACTCTATGTTTCAAGTTAGAGTTAACTTGGAAGTTTGTCGCAAATAGATAGAGGCTAGTTTGCTACAAGGGATTAGAGGTAATCCTTAGGTTTACAAAAGAGTTTATTTTGTAAATGCTGTTTGGCTCATTGATTTAGTGAAGAGTTTGGGAAAATCCTACTGGGAAGTAGGTAGTGGCTTTTTCACCTTTTGAGCCAGGTGTTTTTCACGTAAAATTGTTGTGTTCTTTATTTTTTGTATTTATTGTTTTGCAAATAGTCGAGGTTGGAACACATAGAAGAACCTGGTTCTTCTATAGCTAGTGCACGCGAAAATTGGACACCACATAAATCATCCCCTTCTAGTGTGGTATTGACGTAGATAAACATCACATGCCCCAACCCTATTACCCTATAACCAGTCCAAATACCTCTTTTACTAAACGACAACGTTTAACCCTTCTCTAACCCCAGCCGTTGGATCATCCAAAGGCTCACAACTCCATCCCCATACCCTATATAACTGTCCTAACGGACCCCTACCCTCAGAACTCACCTCTATTCGCCCGTCTCTCCCAAACCCCAAACCCTAGCCGCCCTAACTTCCCCCATCGGCTCCGCCGCATTCCGCTGCTGAAAAACGCCTACCAGTGGCGGACCACCTCCAAATAGAACCAAACTCACCCTAGACTATCTTCTTCTTCCCCTAAACCCCAATCTCTCCCTAATTTCCCTTGAAAACCTCTCAAACTCCACTAATATCAGATCGAAGAATCTAAAAATCTCAAAACCCTAACACTGGACGAGTTCAAGCATATCTGTGGCTCAAACCTACATGAGTCAGTTGCTCTTGACAAGAGCAATTGATTCACATTGGTTTGACTCATTTTCAACCCCATCGGAGTCCGGCCAAATTCCGGCCAAACCAACCAAATTCGGCCAAGTGTTTCCGGCTAAACTGGTACCCCTTTTGACTCTATTTTTTTTTGCTTGTTTGTTCTGAAAATAGTCACCTAGGGTTAATTCCGTTTTTATTGTTTCTGAATGGTTTAGGTTTTCATAATATTATTTTTTTCTTGTTACTTTGTTTAAATCTTGATTTTTGTCGACTCTAAGTTAATAGCTGTAACGACCCGGCTGGTCGTTACGTAGAACATGCATTATTTTCACTATTTCTGCCTTGTCATAGCCTGGTTAGACTATTTAAGATGTGTTAGAGTTGGTCAGTTCGGGTTCAGAGTGGTTATAGGAGGAATTGAGACACTTAGTCTCTAAAAGTAGCCTTAGAGTTGGAAAAGTTAACCGGGAGTTGACTTATTGGTAAACGACCTCAGAATGCATATTTTATGGCTCAGATAGCTTCATTAGGTGATTTGAGACTTAGGAGTGTGTTCGGAATATTTTTGTGATGTCCGGTGTAGATTTAGGTTTGAATTGGCGAACGTTAGTTTTTGGCGATTTTCGGTCGGCAGTGAAAAATAGGCTATCGGGGTCGGAATGGAATTCCGACAGTAAGAACAAGTTCGTAATGACATTTTGGATATGTCTGCAAAATTTCAGGTCAATCGGAGTTGTTTTGGGTAGTGTCGGCATAGTTGGTGGAATTTAGAAAATTCAAAGTTCATAGGCTTGAATTCGATGTGTTTTGGGGGTTTGGATGTTGTGTTTGGTGTTTTGAAGGCTCGACTAAGTTTGAATGACCCTATGTGATGCGTTGGTATGTTTGGGTTGGGTCCCGAGGGGCTCGGGATGGTTTTGGGGTGGTTAACGGGGAGTTTTGAATGGTAATGCTATTGCTGAGTTGCAGTTACTAGTGTTTTCGCACCTGCGGAAGGGGAGCCGAAGGTGCGGTCTCGGAGGAGCGTACAAGGCTCTGCAGGTGCGGAACCACTAGGCAGAAGGTATAAAAGAGTGCCTTCGTGAATTTTAGCCGTCTTTCTCAATATTTCATCCGGGTTTGAAGCTTTTGAAGGGTTTTTGAGGAGGGAATTCGATAGTGCTTCATTGAGGTAAGGTTTTTGGACTCTAAACTCGTTTATATGTGATTAAAGGTCGGATTTATGGTGGAAAATTAGGGAAAAATCTGTGCAAATTGGGTAATTAGGGCTTGGGACTAAGAGGCTTTAAAATGGGAATTTGAGGGGTCATTTGAGCTCCGATATTAGTGTTCTTGGTATGTATAGACTCGTGGGAGGACGAGGATTCTTGTGGTGAAAATTTTATCGAGTTTCGAGACGTGGGCCTAGGGGTCGGGTTTGACCAATTTCGGAATTTTTGAGTAGTTTTGATAAATTTCGATTCAGATTAGTTCCTTAGCATATTATAATGATATTCATCTGATTGTTGGTAGATTTGGAGCACTCGGAGGCCGAAATTAGAGGCAAGGGCACTACAGAGTAGTATATTAGCCTGTTTGGAGGTAAGTAACGCTTCCAAACTTGGAACTGAGGGTTCGAAACCCCAAGTAATCCTATTTGTGATATTAATAAAGGTGACACACTTGCCAAGTGACGGGCATGTGGGTGTACACCGAATATTGTGGCCTGGCTCATCCCACGATACTGTCTAAAGGTTATCTACGGTTGTTACTTGTACTGTGAAGGTTGCATTTACCTTGAACGTATTAGAAATCACGCTAAGTATAAATGTTAAGGCTTCACGCCGATATGTTCAGACCGGAACGGTCAATTATTGCTGTCTCTAACTATGATTATTGTTTTCATGTACTCAGTCATGTTATAGTATATGTTTCATGCCTCAGTCTCATAAGTTGCTAGTTTATTCTATATTATCAT